>JBBMKA010000005.1:8445720-8467000 GCA_037833695.1 Sechiopsis laciniata | reverse complement strand
TCCTTCTCAAAAAAAAAAAAAGAAAAGAAAAAAAAAAAAAAAAAAAAAAAAAAAATATATATATATATATATATATATATATATACATACACTTTATTTTCAAATTTTTAGTATAAATAAAAGGTTAGGAGACTTAAACTACTAAGGAACATTAAGTACACTAGATTTTTTTTTTTTTTTTTTTTTTTATTTTATTTTATAAATTGAATGGAGATCAAATAAACTTTCATTAAATAAACAATAGAGAGAACATCTTCAATAATTAAACTGGACTCTACAAAAAACAAAAAGTTAAAGAATAAAAAAAATTCTAATAAAAAGAAAAGCTCAGTACAATGATCTTAACAAACAAAAAATAACAACAAAACTTTAAAACAACATATCGAATAGTTATTTTCAACACTTTCAAGGTTCATTTTCAAAAAAAAAAAAAAAAAAAAAAACATTTTGAAAGTTGAATTTAAATATTTTTTTTTTAGGATAATCCGTCCATCATAAATTTCACTGAGGTATATGACTCTAGCAAGAGGTTGAATTAAGTATACTAGTTAAACTATGCTAATTTTTTATTTTGCGAGAGCTGTACACTTAGAATAAAAATTCAATTATTTGAACCCAATACAACCTAAAAAAATTGATATTCCAATTCAATCCATTAAATTGAATTGGTTGATCAAAGTCTTCGAATTGTCAGGTTTTTTTAACACCTTAATATTTCTTACATGATGTAACAATAAATTGTTGAGATTTAATAGTTTGAACTTTTTTAATATAAGTTGAAGGAGGGAGATCACAAACCCTACAAAGATAATATTAATACTCTCAAATAAATGAGAGTCAAATATCAATTCTCGGAATCGAATTCTTGATCACGGCGTTGAATTAGATTTCCACTAAATAATAAAACCATTAAACCAAGGTCCCTTCCGAATCTATTCTAAAATCAATTCCAAAAGATAAAAGTAAAAAAATTATAAATAATAAGATAAAACTGAAACTAGCCTCAAAATTAAGAGATGTCAAACAATTTGACGTTAAATAAACGTGTTAGATGCAACAACTTTCTCTCTTGAACTTTAATAGGATGATGATAATCTAAAAAGGAAGGAAATTTAATATGATTAGGAATTTAGGAGTTGCTCTCGGTACACGCACTTCATAAAAGTGTAAACTTTAGGTATGTTTACCAATATTTTAGGTAGATTTCTTTTTCTTCTTTCACTCCACTTTTTAAATACAAAAGCAATTTAGAGATAATGGAGGGAAGGCATGATTTTGAATTATTCTGACGGCGGATTCAAATTGGAAATTATCTGTTTTCAAAAGCTAAATTACCAATGCAATTAAATACCAAGTTTAAGACACTCAAAATTCTTCCCACATTCTACTTTTTTCCCTTTTTTTTAAAGAATATTTTTAGTATTTTATGTAATAATAACTACATATTAAATTTTATAAGATTTTATCTCAAAATTAATTTAGCCATAAAATGAATAGTCCACTTATCTTTTAAAAGTGGTAACCACTTATCTTATTAAATTTGGTGAAAACTTCCTCACATTTTCAATGTGAGTCAAGGAAAAAATCTCCAATATGCCCTTCTAAGAATATGTCTCTTTGACTTTATCAATTTCAATTAAATCTAAATTTATAGACTGTTGTTCCCACTCGGGTTAGATTTAAATTTCTGGATCAAATACCCACTTAGGATTATCAGCTTGAGTTGGATTCAAGTTCAAAAAAGCTATTCAACCCACCTTTTGAATTAGATAACACATTTGTTTATTTCCATTCTCGTATTTATTTTTTTTAAGAAAAGTAAGTCGTAATGAAAATGCAACAAGACTTTATCGATGTATATTTGTTTATAGAAAGTGTAATCGGTAGGCATATCTAAATAAATTAAAGAAAAAAGGCTAAAGCATAGAACACCAAAGTCATTATGTACTCTTTTTTTCACCAAAACACAATTTGATTAAAATAAATATTAATTACATGAGAGAAAACAAGACTTTTTAAATACAAAAAAGCTACTAAATTATGCACGTACCACAACTAATCGCTAGCTAATAATTATACATCATATTTCACAATGGTAGCTTAGAGAAAAGGTGGGCAAGTACAAATTCAAAGTAGAACCAAAGTAAAACTTCAACAACAAAGGGAAGAACACGATCGAGAGTCAATTGAAAAACGGTCAAAACAGTTAAACATTTGGGTCTGTGATTTGGTCGTTGACTTTGGTAATTCCTTCCAAGCTTTTGTCGTTTTCGTTGGTTATTATTACTTGAATGGCAGAAGCAGAAGGTGGAAGAGAAGAATCTTTGTCCTTGCCGGAGTTGGTGGTCGGAGGAATGGCGGCGGCGGCGGCGGCAATCATCACAATATCTGTTGTGTGTTCTGGAAGCTTCATTTTCTTTGCTATGGTGTTCTCTTGCTTCTTGTAGATTAAATAGAGGATCATTTGAGCTATCCCAAATGTTAATCCCAGGACATTTGGAAGCTGGTCATCATCATTCAAAATATTAATTTCAATCATCAAAGTCATTAATAAAAAATAATAATCATGTAACTTTTTTTTCCTTGTATAATTTGTTTTGTATGTGAATTTACAAGAATTCGAAAGACAAAAAGTACGATAAAGAATTTTTTGTTAATATTTATGTGATGAACATATGGGCGTTATCTCAAAATTAGTGGAGGATAAGTGTAATGTAACTCATGCATCTTATTGCCAATAAGAGTAATAGTTCAGTGACATGAGTGTCGTACAACCATAAAGTTATAGAGAGGGAGAATATGGAAGGATTACCGCAACATAGATATCTTTGAGAAATACGCCGTAAAGAAGCCATGCAATGGCACTGAGTGTGAGGAAAAACGATAAATTAAAGGGCATGAACTCCACGCTCTTCGTACGAATGACCAATCTCTTTAATTAAATAAAGCAAAACCCCAAAAAGAAACATAAAAGTTGTTAAAAAAGAGAATAATAATAATAATAATCAAACAAATAATAACAGTTAAATGAAATTAAGAAGATTGAATTAATTTAATGAATAATTACTAACCATGATGCTTAGTGGAGCTGCAAACACACCAACAGAAAAGGCAACACAAATCCATCCAAGAGCCTTAACTCTGTTAGAGCCTTGCACTAAGAAGTGAGTTATAAGTAGAATTACGCAAAAACCACCAAAATTCATCAGTAGAACAAATCTCAACGTGGAAACCTGAAAAATTGGTCATCAATAGTTACTATAAAAACATCAACTTTAACATTTTTGGAACGAAAATTGTTTAAAAAAATTAATTTGAGATAAGTACCCGAATTTGCTTTGAAGCGAAAACGATGAAGATGGCAATGTAAATAGTCTCAATGACACATCCAACCGAGTTGATAGTAATGAGAAGAGTTTCATCAGGCTTGAATGATGCATAATACAACCATAACATTGCACTAAAAAGTGCCACCACATATGGAATTGCTTGAAACCCTTCTGTTGATTTCTTCTTACAAATTCTCATAAATGTTGGCCTGCTCATAAAAATTACAAAAACCCCATTTTAAAAATTTTAACTTTTTAGTTCAAGAAACATTATTGAAAGAAATATTCAATGAAGTTGAACTTACACAGGAGCCAAAATCACAATGAAGGAAATAATGTTACCTAAAAAAACCAATCCACAAAACAAAACCACGAATAAGTTTATATTGTATTAACTCGAATACGTTCGTAAGCATTTGAAAAGTCGTTTCAAATAAGATCTCTACGTACCGAGCAGACCGAACACGAGAACGCCAGGGTGATGGGTATCGAATAAAGCCATCGCTATCGATTTGTGGGGGAGAGATTTATTTATATGATTGGAATTGAAAGAGAGGTTTTGAGAGGTGACCCAACCAAGACCTTTGTTGTTTTTCTAAAGTTGTAATTAGAAATGTGAGAATGTCACATATTTATATAAGGTTGGCTGATTGTTACTGTTTCCAATCAAATCAATATGGAATAGAATTACAATAATTATTATGAGATTCAAGCTTCAGGTGCCTGATTTTTTATTTTTATTTTTTATTTTTTAAAGAAAAAAGGTTTCCATTAGGCCAAAAAAGAATGCCACGTTTGAAATGTAATAGCCGCTTAAGCAGGGACAATTACGTACGTTACGTAACCAATACAGCCTCTTGGCGCATGCTCTTCACGTGACTGTCTCCAGCTCCCCTTCCCCTCCCCATTTTATTTTTACCTCGTTGTTTCTATTAGGCTAACTTTTTTATCGAAAATAAATGTCAATTGTTGCTAAACTAAGTTTAATCTAACTGATAGACAATATTTAATGATGATAATTTGTCTTCAAATTTATACTTTTTTGGAAATCTTCTATTCAAATTTCATGGTTGAGTTTAATAGTAAAAGTTCTTATTATTTTCGGATTCGAGGTATGAAATAGATGTGAATGTTTAGGATATACAGCAGAGCAAAATTCGGATTTTTAGGTATCAAAAAAATTATTAGAATATGGCTTAACTAGTTAAATTTAGTCGTAAAAAAAAAACAATAATTAAAAAAAAAATAAAATAAGAGCAATAGTTCAACCACACTAATATATATCCAACTAGAAGTGATATATATGAGCTTTCAATTATTGTAATCTAAAAAAAAAAACTAATTAAATTTGGCATCAAAATAATATCTTCAAATCTCCACCCAACATATTATTGAATTAAAAAAAGTATATCATATTAAAAATAATGATGATGTAACTTTTGTTAGTAAGCGCTACTAATATTTGGAAAATTGTATTAAATCACAAATTGTAGATAAATTTTAAAGTATTTACATCTATAATCATTAATAACGAGTTATAAATATTTATTAATATGATCTTATGTATTATTAATATAAGAAAGCATTATTTATACAAATGATTATAATTGTTATTTTTTTTTTAAATGATCATATTTGTAATTATTTTCTACATTTAACTAATCTTGCAAGTTTTACTTGGAACAAATTGTAAACTAAATGAAAACATTATATAAAAAATTTTAATATTAAAAGTAAATGATAATTATCATAAATAAAGTATCATCTGGTATAGCTTGTCTAAATTAACGAACTAAAATAACTCTTCTTCTTTTATAATAAACTTTCCAAACACTAAATCCTAATGATTAATATTTTTTATAGAAAGTTTTGAATCCTTAACAATTACATCCTTCCCAAATAAAACCATGCACCATGTTAAATTGAAATAAGATGTAAACCTTAAAATATTATAAATAATGGAATTAATAATTACATTCTTCCATAATCAACCCAAAGCGTGTACGGTATATCTAATTAGGAATCAAAATTCAAAAAAATAAAAAAAGTGATTATATTAAAAATATTTTCTTTGGAATGTTACAGATATTTTTGTTCACCAACCAACCAAATTAACGCAAGTAATAATCTCAACAAAAAAATAATAATAAAATAAAATAAAGCAAGTAATATTAATCATATTTAAAAGTTTTGCACTTTATTTTTACATGTTAACCTACGACATCTGTAATATTAATAATCAACATTATTATTTTAAGCCTAAGCACTATTGATTTGAAAATAATTTTGTTTTTGTTTCTTTATAATTTAATTTTGTTATTGCGTTCTATCCAGCCTAGCTTTTGACGTTCCAACCGTGAAGCGCGGTATCCAATACTTTACGTCCAAGTGGCATCCTATTCAGCCAAACAAAAGAAAAGAAAATGCTTTTTTCTTCAAAAGTTTTTGTGATAATATTTATCTATAAAAAATAAAACATATAAATATCTCTAAAAATGAACTCCCCAGCACCATAAAATTGGAAATTGCATTGGTGAAGAAATAATAATAGTAATAGTGCAAAAGTGACAAAATGAAGTGGGTTTTTTGGTGGGGTTTTGGATTTGGAGATAGGATGAGGTGGGAAATTCATTTTAATGAATTTTTATAGAAACCCAGAAGATAAGATTTGTCAAGTAGCAGGTTTTTAATTTTTAATTTTATGTTTTTATTATTTTGTGATTGAATGATAAGATTAGCTTAATATAGATGGCATATTCATGATATGTGGAATTCTTCAATTAACCAAATTAATCAATGTTGTGCCTATCACTACAGTTTAGTACTCCTCACAAGTTTTAAAATGATGTTCAATATATTTCCAAAAAAATGTTCAAATCTTGTGTATTCTAATAAAAATTTTAACTCTTAATGTTACATCTAATAATTTAAAAAAAAAAAAAAAATTATAGCTAATAGGTTACTCAAATTTAAAAGCGTCTAAGTGTTGGAATAATGTTATTTATGAAACTATTAACTATAAATTTAAAATATTATTAGTTTAATTCATATATTTTAAGTTTGTGTCTAATAGATTTTTAAATATTAAATGGTTTAATAGGTTCCTATAATTTAAAGTGTAACAAACTCCCCAATTTTCAATTTTTTTTTTTAAATTTAATAAACCTTGTAAGAATGGTAATGGCCTAATAATTTTATTGTTTGGTGTAAATCTAGTTCAACACCACGGTCAGGGATTCAATTTTGGAAATCAATATTTTGGTGTCATATTATTTAAGAGTGTCCACTACATTATTAAATCTTTGAGTTTAACCTAGCTAATAACAACATATGAAAATGAATCAAACAAAAATAATGCTAGACTTTTTGATCGGATCCTTCAAAATCCACCTAACCCATTTAAGAAGATATAGTGAGTAATATGCCTTTTGGTGTGTCACAAATCTCTTTATTTGAATTATTCTTAATTCTAACTTCATATATACAGCAGTTAATTAGAGATCATTCTTTAACTCTCTTCAAGATGCATTCATATGTAAGTAAATTGAATGGAACAGTAAAGAAGATCTTTTGGGTTGAATAAATGGTGTGAGTTTGGTGGCCATAAAAAATGAAGTAAAGAGAAATGTATTGGCAAAATAATTAAAGAGGATTTTGGAAGAAGGCAATTATTGAGAAATGAGTTGGTTAGTTTACATGATAGACACGAATACTCTATTTGCTTTCTTATTTGCTTTGCTTTGCTTTTCAAAGTTGTTATCTTCTTCACTTTTCTTATGTCATTAAAGTTTCCATTTTGCCAAAGTATAAAACCCTTTTGATGATATGGCAAATTCTAATCCTCAACCCAAAAAGAAAAATAGAAAATTACCCTCAAAATAAATTACCCCTTTATTGAATTTCCATCATCCTTTTTCCCTCCAAAAGCTCCAACCTTTTGATCTTTCTTCTCTAGGAAAACTTACTAAATCTTGAAAATAATTTCAAATACAACCACCTTAAAAAAAATGAGTTTGATATTAATACAAGTTTATAATAGTCGTATTTAATAACTCAATATTAAAGCGTATTAATAATTATAAATCTAAATACTTTAGAATTTCCTACGTTTATAATTATTTGGTAAAATATTCATTCAAACCTATACTCAAATTGCATTTCTTATGGTTATTAGATTTTGTTTTCATGTGATAATTTGTTTCACAATTTGTACGACCCTAAAGTTATTGGACTACAATGATTGAAAGAAAACAGTGGGAATGTGAAGAAAACAAATTGGTAGGGGCGAATTTGAGAGTTGTCATTCTTGTTTGTTTTCTATCTCGTTCGTTGTTCGAGACGAGAAATATGAGGAGCGTTCGAGAAATCTCTACGAAATAATACACATTTCAACATCGTTTTCGTACGTATTTTCTATGATATCTAAATCAAATAACTTTATTAATTCAGAAGAATATTCTTGACATTGAACATGAACCAAGCATTAAAAGAGAAACATCGTTGCCAAATCTTGTGTCTGTAATGTTATCCTAAGGCCACAATTCTTCCCTATTGTTCGAGATATGATTGTTAAAGATAAAATTTCATCTATAACAAAAGGGAAAAAGAAAAAGAAAAAGAATAGGAAAATAAAACAAAATAAAATAAAAGAAGAGGAGCTTTTCACTGTCTGGAGCATTCATATGAATCCAAAAATGGTTCCCTTGCAACAGTAGAATTAGGCATGCATGATTGATATGTAAAATTGTTAGTAGCTTTGTTTTTTTTTGAAGATACTCATCTTGTGATGTTTGTGCCACGTTCTAAAGGCAAGAAGTCTTCAACATTTTTATAAAAGATATGAGTTACTCCTCTTAGTATCAAAAAGTTTTGAGGTGGAATCTCATATTATTTATATGATATTGGAGCTCCATATAGGTTATTTGTCCCTCCATTTCTGATTCGACCTAAACACTTAAGAACCTAAGCAAGTGATTGGACTCGACCCAAGCAGGCAAAAGTTAATCGTGTATTTGATCCTAAAAATTCTGATCCAACCCAAACAAGTAAATTAAAACGAGTTTTAAATCTCAAATTTAGATCTAATACAAAATAGTCTTCCTTATATGGCATAATCTTTAGGAAACATTTCAAAGATACTCACCTTATAACCTTTTTTATTTTTCTTTTTGATATCCGTAATTGTTCGGGCCAATTTGCGCACACCTCGACTAAAGTCACGGGACATACCGTCTGACCCTACAACATTTGGATGTCAAAGAAAGTCGTAAGAAATTAATTCCTAGATAGATGGCACAATGGATTGAATCCATCACCCTTTTTGACCACTTGAGCCACTCCATGATGGTTATTCACCTTATAACCTTTGTCCGACATTCAAAATGCTACTCTTCTTACTATCAATTGGTTTTGAGATGAAACCCATATTATATTTTTTTATAGTTATTTTTTTGTGGCAATTATTTTTGAAGTTTGTTTTTTTCTAATTTGATACGCAATTTCGATTCAGTCATATCTCCCCACTTGTAACCACAGTATCTTAGATTGGTGTCCACTTTTTTTGGCGATTAGAAACACTTGCAATCACATTTTATTTTATCTCGTAAAAAGTTACTTTCAGCTGATCGTCAGCTACAACTTTTGTATATCACAAATTATCGTCCACTTTCCTGGAAAATATCCAATAGTGTTCATAATTATTACGGTTTTAAATTGATTACTAAATAAAGAGAGATAATTAGAGGATGATATGTATGGATTCTTAAATTTGTGAATGTGATATACTTTTTAGACAATGATTGGAATGTTGTATGAATGAAATTAAATGAATGTCGTAGCTGTCTCCATCTTCATAGAGACCAGCATTTTCATCCCCCGACATTTAGCTATTTTTTTAAAAAATAATTTATACTCGTAGAATAATATTTAGATTTCAAAGTAGATGAATTTAAATTTCCCCTATGGTAAAGCAGCTGAGCCAACTAGCTAGGCAAATAGACTCCTGAACCAAGAACCTGTTTACGTTTTTTTTTTTTAATGTTTATATAGAAGCACCTGAATACGAATAAAGCATTACATGGTTACTTTTTAGTATATATTTTAATTGTAGATTGATTTTAATAAAAAAAAAATTATTTGGTTTTTGGCCTTTTAAAATTTTCAATTTCAAAGTGTTTTTTTTTTCTTCAATAGATTACAAGTGATTTTTATGAGTTTATTATTCTAAACTTTCATACATTAATATTTTAAAAAGTTATTTTTACTCATAAATGTACACAATTATATGAAATGAATAAAATTTAACCTGATTTTTAAAAAAAAAATTTAACCTTTATAATATATGAAGTAAGAGAATAGATCGATAGAATATGTACTTATGACTAAACATGCATAATATTTAACTTTTTGTAAAATAAAGTATTTGATTCTCGTTGTATATGTATATGTATTTTCAACAAAAGAAAATAATCATGACAGTGAACAATTAATATAAATAAAAAAGGAATTAATTCAATGAACTCTACAAAAATGAAGCAAAATATCTACTTGCATCTTAACACTCCTTTCAATTACCGAAAGGGTCATTGATGTATTGATGTAATGGTTTTATTGTTTTATATTAATCCAGTTCCATACTACATTTACGTGTTTGATCCGAAAAATTGATATTTGATTTGTATTTATTTGAGTAGAGTAACCCCTTTTATGTAAGATTTGTAGTCCCCTTTAAAATTTAAAAATATATATTATATATATTTGATTTCTTTAGGGCGTGCATATGATAAGAGGAAGATGAGGAAGGATTATGGACTAAAATTTATCCCATATTTATTTAGAGTAGAAAATTTTTTCCAATCCATCTTCCAAACATCTTTATCCAAACAAAGTTTTCCTACAACTCTTCTTTAAAACAATATATATTTTTTCTCTTAGAACCTTTTTAAGTTTTCATACAATCACTCATGCAAATATTTGTATCCAATCACAGTTTTTCTACAATACCTTCTACAACAAACTTATTCAAACATGATTTTCAATCAAAAGTTCATTCAAATACTACATTCAACCACTCATTCAAACGCTACATTCAAATCATTCAATCCTTTCCCTCATCTAAACATGTCCATAGAGAGCTTTGTATTATAAGTGTATACGTGTTGGGTTGGGTTAAGGAGATAGCGTGCTTGAGAACACAACCCATATATTTTTCGGGTGGGATTAAATTATGTTGGGTCATCGATTTTTTAAAAAAAAATTGAATGTAATTGTGATTGATTTTCAATTTCTCTTTTATAAAAATCAACATAATACTTTCATTAACATTCAACTTCAATTTATATCATAATAATACCTTCTAATACTTAAAAATATTTTACTCTCTAAAAAAATTACATAATTTTGGCGTATAAAAACTCCAAAAATAATAATTACATCAAAGTAAAAAATGCATAAAATATGTTATAGGTAAAAACTGCATATATTTTTTATTAGTTCGAGTCAATTCAAAAACCAATTCAAATTTAAAAAAAATAAAATAAAATAAGTTGATAATTTAATTCAATTCATCCAATTAAGTAGAATTGTCGAATTTTTTGAACAAGTTACTATGTGTGGGGCAAAACTGATTAAAGATGGCATACTCTTACCGATCAGAATGACATTTTGAGCCGACAAACTTTTTCATCCAAACAATATTGTTTTCTTGTTTCTTGAGTTGTTGTTTTACTACAGTTAGAACCAGATATGCCAATGGACGGATGAGATTTATTCACTTCCAAGTATGGTTAATGACATTATATAATCATTGTGGGTTTGAACAAGATTTGTCTATTCATAGATGAAAAATATTTACATAATGTCCGGACATGATGTATAAAATAATGTCTACCTATGTGGTCCAATATGGACCACAATCTATTTTTATTTATTTTATTTTTTTATCTTTTGAATTTAAAATCAAATAGATTATGGTGCATATTGAGCCACATAAGTAAGCATTATTTTATATATAATGCTCGGATATGATGCAAATATTTCTCTTCATAGATTAGCAGACAGTTCTACCTCTAAAAAATTTCTACCTCTAAGCTACGTGGCAACATATATGGTGCACGTGACAATTTCATATTTTGTATTTTTTTTAAAAAACTTTTTTGGCCTTTTTCCTTCTTTTTTTAGCCTCTTTTTTCATTTACATTTCAATCATATGTTTTTCTTTAACGACTTTGACGATATTACTTTCATTTTTTATCAATTCATTCATGAGAACAAATTTTAAGTTTTCTTTTGTACCAAAATTCAAATTAAATATTTGAACATTTAGAGTTCAAAATGAAATCAACTTTAAAGTATATATATAGAGACTAAAATTATATTTCAATCCCTTTTTTTTATTATTAAATTCATTTTTTAATCAGTTGAAATTACTATACAATGCTACTTTCATAAATAAATAAGTTGTTGAGGTTTCCATGAATTAGAATTATTCAATTAAATCTCTAAAATAAGTTGCACGCAATTAAATAGAATTGAATCTTGTGATAATTTCATCTATTGTTATTATCATCGATTATCATTAATTAATTCAATCTTCTTAATCAAATAGTATTAAAACGTATATTCAATTAATTAATTGAAAATTTAAAATTAAAAATAAAGAAAAGAAAAATACATATTATATAGAATTTTCAAATAATCAAGTGAAAAAATGAGTATTTTTAATTATAAAATAAAATTGATGTTTTTAAGAATTTGTAAAAAAAATAGTAGCATATACCATTTTGGAAATTGAGAATAAAAAATTTATTTATATTATCAAAAATAAATTTAATTTGGTCAAAGAGTTGGTACAAATGTAGGAAAAATGAAAAGAAAAACATACTTAAAAAAGCGAAGAAAAAACAAAAAACAAACAAAAACAAAACAAAGAAATGGAATTGCAACATAAATTAGAAGGTTTATGTTGGAGGGAGGACTTTCCATTCATTTATGAATAGATAAGTTTTACTCGCGAAGAAATATGAATTAATTAGTCATGCTCAGTTGAAAAGATAACGTTAAAAAAAAAATTTAATTTTAGTATAATTTTTCAAAATAAAAAATATATAGTATATAAATTAAATTAGAACGAATAACTTGTGTTTTACACTTTATTCAAAAAAAAAAAAAACTTGTGTTTTACACAAATTTTTCCCTAGTCTATTTCGATGATAATCATTCAAAACAAATCTCGGGTTTAATTGAAGATTTCGTTGTTTAATTATTTTAAATTAAGCTAGCAAGTAGCCAAATAGAAACTAATCTACAAATATCAACATATTAATATATATACATACATGAGGATGAAGAAAACACTTAAATCAGTTTTCGCCATAAATATAAATGATCTATAAACATTGATCTAAAAAATGCATAGTCCATGTAAAAGAGACAAAATTTAGATCATGGTTGATTCACAATTTTGGCCATGCCAATGATAACTCGGGATTGGGTCCATCCTATTTTAACAGCATTTTGTTTTCAAAGGAATTAATTTTATCTTTTACAACAAGAAATCATCAAAATGATTTAACTTGCAAAGGGAATCAGTCTTAGTTTTTTAGCTTTAAAAATTCTTTTTTCCCCCAAATTCAGAAAGTTGCAACTCTCCACCTTTGACTTAAGATCAACTTTTTTCTGAACAGAGGAAGACGTATAGAAAAGGAACTTCTGAGTAAATGAGCTTTGTTTTTACTGTCCGATAAAATTATTCTGTGAAAGCTCCACAAAGTCAACTTTTTCACCTAAAAGTCAACCTTTTCAACTTCATATGAAAACATTGGGGTCAAAAGTTTCTTTTGATTTTCACAAGAATATCATTTCCAATGTTCATAACCAGTATATGCTTCCCAAAAATAATTATAATTATGATATAACTAAAAGGCAAAGCAAAATGATGGCATTTGGATCCCCATTATGCAGAATATACAGAAACCTCCTCAGGCTTTCTTCTACTTCTAGAGTGTAGATTATGTACCAAGCTGAGATGGGGAAGAACTTGATTTTGGAGTGAAGAAATAAACCATTTTTATAAATATATATTCTCCTCTATTTCAGATTTGGCATCTCAAAAACTCAAGATATGTATCTTTCTTTTATTTACCTCTAAACAATAGATCCATGGATAACCCAATTGATGGCTTTAGTGCACGGACGAACTTTCGAGACGAAGATACCGAAGGGTTATCGCTTTCGGCTTTTTTCCTCCGAGAAGGTCCCCCAGGAGCTCCTGCACTTTTAACTGATCCAGACTTTGAACTGAAAAAGGAGGAGCTGAATGAAGCATCAGCTGCGCCAAATGATAAATAGCCCCTCTCGGATGTCTCATGTGGCGGGTGCCCCACTGCCCCATCTTGATGAGGTGGGGGAAACTTCTCGCTCTTGCTCTTGCTCTTGCCATTTGCTTTTGTACCATTTCTCCACCTCTGAAGATACGAAGTTGCGACATTAACAAGTTAATCGGGTACGAAAAGATCAAAATGTAGGAAGAAGAATAAACAATGATGGTCGAGTTACATCTAAGTTTGATTGTATCTCTGCATTAGCTTCAGGAGCTGGGACAGCCCGACTAACCCGATCGCGTACTCGTACTCTCCTTCCACCCCCATCAACAGCTGTTGCTTTCCCATTTAGACCTCTTTGCCTGAAATGGAAGCGTACATTGCTTGTTAAGGCCGCCATCAGGAATGATCTAGATGATAGAAACAAGAGCAAGGAAAAGAGAAAAAGAACCTTCTAGCTTCCTCATCTCTCAACTTTACATCCAATTCTTTGCTAGGAGGATATTTAGGTAAACTTGATGGTTCACAAGCAAGAGGCTCGGTAGTAAAGAACTGAATTTAGAAAATTAAATATGTTGTTTAATGCAAAACTAGACACTTCTTTTTCACAACAGCAATGCTACAATGCAAAATTACTCACTTCGCTATTCAGAGCAGCAGTGGCAGTACCTCGCGCATCAGGGTCCATTGTAAGAAGAGATTCAATAAGAGGTAGAGAAGAAAATGGAAAATCCTGGAACGTTTCCACAATACATCGCTTGTATGGTTGTTGGGGTTTAAAAAGAGTTGCATTGGGCAATTTGTATTTCTTCCAGTAATCCGCAGTTGGAGAACCACATAATTTAAATATCTTATGGAGTTGTTCAACCTAGCAGAGAATAGTTAGCCATTATAACTTCGCATAGTGATAATGCATCAGTTCAAGATGAGATATAGGCAAAGACAAAATTGTCAAGGACTCAACGCAGAATAAACTGTCGTGGAAAACTAGGAAGATAAAAATGTAACCAATGCATAATATTTACTTTCGTCTGCATGCTTCATATAAACATACTAACATACACATTTTTTATGATAAAGAACTCAAATGATTGAAATATCAAGCATAATCAATCCATTTTTTTATATTTACACACTTGATAAAGGATTTAAATTATTGAAATTTGAATGACCAAGTCAATTATTTTTTCATAATCATTAAGGGTTCAATAATTAATAACGCCAAATTGAAGTATCAGAAAATTTAATTCTTCAGAGACCATGAACAAGCATTAGAGAAAAAGGTTACAAAATAAGAAAATAGGTGAGGAGGAAAAGAGATCTAGAAGTAGAAATACCTCTGTCCTTCCGGGCATGATTGGCCTCCCAGCGAGCAGCTCGGCCAAGATGCAGCCAGCGCTCCAAAGATCAACCCCTGTACCATAAAGTGTAGCTCCGAGCAACAGTTCAGGTGGCCGGTACCACAGCGTTACTACTCGACTAGTCATATGTTGCTTCTGCCCGGGACGAAAAAAAGTAGCTAACCCAAAATCAGCTATTTTCAGTATCCCTTCATTATCAATCAGCAAATTGGAACCCTTTATATCACGATGCAAAACACCTCGATTGTGACAGTGCTCAAGCCCAGACAATAGTTGCTTCATATAGCATTTTACCTGGCAGAAAAGTTACAGCCAGTCTTTTCATGTTTTAAACATTAACAATGTGGCAAATGCCATAAGCAGCAATCATCTGTAGTATGCAAGCAACTGCTATAACTTTTTAAAGAAACCTCAGAGAATGCATTAACATACAATCTGACCCTAACCATCTTAAACCCCTTTCTTCAACAAGGATCAATTTTGAAATGTTCCTTGAGACATAAGGAGCTAACAAATAACAGAAAATAAATGGACAGAAGCAATTTTGTTTCTTATTTTCTTTTCAACAAGCAACAGAACATGAGCTTCTGAAAATATAAAATCATGACACAAGTCTAACATTTATACTGGTTGAATTGAATCGAGCCAAAGATCAATCAGTATTACGTATAAAATTCTGTTGAGTTGTTTTTTAGATCAATAAGATTTGGGGGTGGGGGATTCAAACTCATAATCTGACACACTTATGTCCATTGAACTATTAATCTTGTTGGTAGTCTCTTTTCTTCTATGTACCTAGAACCCGGTAGTAATATCTAAATACAATTGCACAAAGTTGTCCAAGAAACTATGAGTGTGAACATATTTATTTATATCTAACTCTGTTGCATTTCATCTTCTAAGAATTATTAAACTCAAACCAAATTAGTTACAGGACAATCTTTACTATTTCAGAAATTTACTTTATAGAACACTTCCATCTTCTTGTCGCTTGTAGAATCTAAAAGCATGAAATCAGGCAAAAAAAAAAAAAAAACATGCTAAACATTCTTTTCCAAGAGAACAAGACAAAGGAAAGAAAAGGGAAACAAGTTTCCGAGTGGCTTGAACCTGCAGGTAACATTGAAACTCAGAACAACAAAAGTGCGCAAAAAGAAAAGCTGCCAGATCAGGCCAGAACATCTACACTAAAGCACCACCGAAATTCATATTCAAAAAGCAACAAAATGCTCAGATTCAGCGACATTAAAAACAGTTTGCAGTAATTTGAAAAGATACCTGAGGCTCCGTGAACTTGACTCCTTGACCGGCGGCAAGTCCGGCGAGGTCGTGTTCCATATACTCGAACACTAAGTAAAGACTACACGACATTCTTGAAGTAACTAATCCTTCGAGCTTAAGCACATTGGGATGATCGAGGCGTTTCAGAACCAAAATCTCTCTGGCCATAAATCTTACGCTCTCCGGTTCTAAATTATCAAACCTAACCTTCTTCAGAGCAACAATTTTTCCAGTAATAAGATCTCTAGCCTTGTACACATTACTATACGTCCCTTGCCCTATCTGAATCACCAGGAACCAAAAATCACACGAACTTTCTACAACTGATGAATCGAGACAAAATGCGAAGAAGCGATCATGAATACACATACCTTAGCAAGCTTCTCAAATGTATTGGCTCGCCGAGGCGTCCATCCTTGAATCACCTCGCCGGCGACGGCCAGCAGCCACGACGGCCAGCCTTGCTCATTTCTTGGAGAAAGGCCAGGCGAAGGCCTCCGGCGCTCTACAGTCAAGGAATCCACGTCCTGCTGACCTTCCTGCTTCGCCGAAGTTGTCTGTTCCTTAACTCCGTTGACACAAGAGTGGTGATCGGTGCTCCGGCGGCGACGGGGAGGTTCCGATGCGGTCCGGCGATCGTCGGCGGCTAATTTGCCAAGAACGCAGCCCATTGGGGAAGGTCTTGGAGCTCATAGAGTGGCAGTTAACTCATGGAAGATGGAAACAGAGATAAGTTTTGGGCATTTGGATTGCTTTGTTTGGGATTTCAGGAATCAGCGAGATGGAGAAGACGATGAAAATTTTTAAGTTTTTATTATTATTTTTTATTTTTTTGGCCGATTGTTATTTAAGAATTGAAATTTTGTGGGGAAAATCAGGACCTTGTTTTTAAACGGAATTACGAAAGTGCCACTACTTGTTGTACGGGGTTGTTGGTGGGTATTACAATCGGGGGCCACTGCCGGAGATTTCACCCACTAAACGAAACTTTCAAAATATTAATAAATAAATAAATCCAAGCTGAAAATTAAAGAAAATTAGTCTAAATAGTCTCGAGTATAGTTCTGTTTTGAGAAGGAAAACAAAAGATAACTTCACCCTAAACTTATCTAATTGAATAGGTTAATAACTATAAGGTTTGTACTTCCAGTTAGGAAGACAATGTAACCAAAAGGGACAGTGGTCGGATACTTTTATCATTTTGTGGTAATTCAGTTCAATACTAAGATCATAAGTTCGACCTTGAAAATTGATATTTATCTCTCATTTATTTAAAAGTAGTAGTATCCTCTTTATAAGATTTGTAGTATTGCTCTCATTGTTATAACTCACTTTTTTTTTATAAAAAAAATTGCTCTAACTTACTAGTATTAACCCCAAAAAACGAAATGAAGGATAAATATCTCCAAATGAATTGTTGATTTCAATGTCAAAAGAAGTAGTACAACAATAATATTATGTATCAAATAATAGTAAATTGGTTTATAGGTTATAGTTCTAAATAAATTGGTTTATAGGTTATAGTTCTAAATGTTGTTGAATTCCAAAAGAAAAATCACTAATTTCAATCAAATTAAACTTATATCAAATTAAGGGGATTTTTTTTTATGTATTTTAAAAAAAATTTATAAATATCAACTTTTTAGAAGAAATTTGTAAATAGCATAAAATCGAGACGGACCTAGTAAAAAACGAAAATGTTAATGCGTCTAATAATTTCAATAAATGCAATATATAGTCTTCAATAAGTGTACATATAGTTTTCAATCAATATCACAAACTATTTAATCAAATGTCATAAATAGTTGTCAATTAACGCAATAATTAGTGCTCAATTTAATCACGGTTAAGGACAAAATTAGAATATGTAAAAAAAAAAATCAATATTATGATATAAATAAACTATTTATAAAACATTGCTCTATTAAAATAGACAATAAAAAAGTTGTCATTTAAAATAAATTCTCATAAAATGATGTATCAAATTGTATTTTTTTAATAAAAGTAGGATTAAATCTCAAAAAAAATAATAATAAAAGTAGGATTAAGTTGACACTTTCAAAATTATATAAACTAATTTTTTAAATAATAATAATTATGTCTCAAGTGACCTAATATATTATTTAGATAAATATTTAGATCATGTATGAAATAATGTCCACATATGTAGCTCAATATGGACCACAATATATTTTTCTTTATTTTATTTTTTTATCTTTTAGGTTTATAATCAAATAGATTGTGGCCCAGATTATACCACATATATGGGCATTATTTTATACATCATGCGCGGACATGATTTAAATATTTCTCTATTATTTATTAACCAGATATTTTAATCTAATTTATAATAAAATTACATTTTTTACAAACAAAAATAAAAATAAAGGAAGGAAAGGCAAAGGCAGGCAACTTATAAAAATATATATATAAAAAGGGTGGGTTTGATTATATAATTAAATTAGCCGGTACAGTGCGTACGGTTGCAGTAAAGTATCATTTATGTTACGTACCAACCACGGGTTGGAAGCTTCACTTTAAAAAACACGTATATTAGTTTTCTTTATTTTTGCTATAATTGTTAAATTCAATGATATTTTAGTTATTTAGAAATTATAGTCCAAATTCTTCTCAAGTCTCGCATTAAACAAATGAAATGATATTTTCTATGTTCTCATTTGTAAATTAACTGTAGATCATGTCACTGTCTTTTAATAATTATAGGAAAAATTATTCTTTCAAAATAATAATAATTATTATTCTTATAACAAAAATAGAACGCAACGATTAATTAAAATGAGAAATCGTATAGAATTTTCAAATTCAAAGCAAATTTAAACATAGGGTAGAGTCAAAGGATGAATTCTATTTTTCTTGTTGAAAATTTAAAAAAGGGTAGTTGTGAAATAAATATTACCTACCAAGTTGAATCCATTAAAAATGCCAAATGGTGTTTTTTTAGAGGGGTTGATGGGTGTTATTTATTGCTGAAAAATCGAACCAGAGAAACGAGAGCTACGTTTTTGTTGTATTTGGAGCAAAAAAAAAAGCACTTTTATTTTCTTTTCTTTTTTGCACTTTTTTTTTTTTTTTTTCATAAAATATACTATTTGGCTAATGTGGTGTAATGTTTTATGATTAAAAAAAATGTACCTATTTTTCAAAAAAAAAAAACCTTACTTTTTAGGAGATTTTGCATATATATGATAAAATATTTATATATATAACATAAAATCAAAACTTGTAGAATACAATTGTGATATTTGGTTTTAATATTAATTAATAATGTCAAATTAGTAATTGGTTTAAATAAGAACTTTATTATTTTAAATCTAGATTTATTACTAATTGAATAAAATAGAAACATTAATTATATTTTAGGCTAAATTATTTTATCGTCAAAGTTTATATTAATAGAATATTAATTAATAATCATAAGTATTATGTTGGGTTTTAATTAGATTTGATCTAAAACCAATCTTATTTGTTACATTTTATTCATTATAAATATTCATTGATGTCATGTAGCAAAATGAGGGAATTATAATGCATAATTTACATTTACCATGGGTAAAGTTAAAGAGAAAGTAAATTAGAGACTTTTTATTGGTGAGATTTAATTAGAGAGGAAAAATGGTTTTACCTCATTTGGCACACAAATCTTGTTCGTTTCCTTCGTTCATTTCTCGATTCTTTCTTCCGCCATTACGCCTCCAACTTAGTGACGCCACTAGTGCATTTTTTACTATCGTTGGCGCACATTCCGACCTCCATCGTGAAGATTCCGGCATCTTTAAGGTGATTATTGATTTAGGTTTTATTCTTGGAGGCTTTTTTTTGGAAGATTCTCGAAGCATTGTGTAAGATAGAAGAAAGTAGATTCAAACTCTTTCTTGATTAATCTCCTCATCTTGTAAGGTTGTATTCCTCTAATTCTTTATTTATCTTTTATGTAAATCTCATGGAATCAATTTGTATTTTTTTGTTCATGTATGAGTATTCATACATATTTGAACTCTAATAAAATTGTTCTAACAAAGACTTAAAAACTTTTTACGAGTGGATTAGGCTTGCCGAACCACTTTAAATTCTTAGCGTCATTGTTTTTTATATTTCTTGAATGAATGTTAGTAAATTTAATTTATGTTATATGCAATTTTTGGACAACATTAAATTAACTTTAAATCGGATCTCTTGTCTTGAATTTGCCAACTAAGAACATCATAAATAAAAAAAGAAAGGTTTTAGAAATGTTTCAACAACATCAACAAAAATATGTATATATAATTACCAAAATATTATTTTAACTTTTTTACAGATAATATCAAATTTGTTGTATTTGACGGACCACATTCTCCAATAGTGTCAGGTTTTTTTTTTTTTTAGATCAATAGTGTGAGGATCATTGTACGGAGTTTGTTTAATTAAAAAGAATCAGCGAGAGATCTTTTATTATTGTTGTTTATTATTTGGCTGATCTAGCTTATTCATATTAAATAAATTGAGCCCTAGTTTGGTATGGTTAATTTAATGCTAATCAACTCAATTCGAACTCGTTTTTAATTACAATGCACAATGAATACACGGTAGTACAACGATTTAAATACAAGAGAGATTAATAACCTTAATTTAATAACTAACATGAAAGAAAGTCTCAATGAATAAATGACATGACATGACAAAAAGAGGCCAATAATTTATTATAAATACTACATGCCACAACATTATTAGGGCGTGTTTGTTCTTTGGACATAAAAGTCGAGTGGAGTGGAGTGAAAGAGAATGAGGTGGTTAATGGTAGTATAGAGTGGTTAACTACTCATTTGAGAATTGGAGTTAATAGTAGTAAAGTAATCAACTATTTGTTTGGGGATTGAGGTTAAGAGTGGTTGATATAATTTTTTTTTTGAAAGTGAGGTTGAAGTAAATAATAATAATTATGTATCTATAATTGAAAGTTTATGAATTTTAATTATTCACCTCAATTGTT
>JBBMKA010000005.1:8397159-8430685 GCA_037833695.1 Sechiopsis laciniata | reverse complement strand
AAACATATTAGTAACATGAATTAAACAAACAATAATAAATTTTAAAATTTTGGACTAAATTTACCATTGAATAGACGATTAAAATGTAAATTATTAAGAAAGTAGTAGAAATATATTTACTAGAAACTTGTAAAAATATATTCTTCTAGAAAATAAAAAAATAGAAAGTAGTAGGTTATAATAGTTTTATTAAGCAAAGTAAACAAAATATATTAAGAAAAAATTCCTAACTTCATATATTTATTTTTTTGCTTACCTAACTTCATTAAATTTTGTTTCTTATTTTTATTATTTTTTAAAATATTAATTACTAGAAAAATAAAATAACTAAATTCAATTTAATCTACTTTTAATTTTGTTTTATTTTGATTCTTTTAATTTTAAATATCAAATTTTAATCTTTATAAAGATAATACAACTAAAATTTAGTATTTGTTATTAATTTATTACTATATTTCATTTGTAAATTTATTCTTATTAATTTTTCATAATTTTAGAAATATGTTTACATGAAATTTTTTATTTAAAAAATGAGGTTTTTTATGAATTAAATTTATTATTAATTGATAATTTTTTATGAAATAATTCATTTCAAAATCGAGTTCTGTGTTAAATTAGATTACAACCAAGCTAACACATTGACTTTTTCAATAGAGTTAAAATTGTTTTTAGAAATAAATATTTTAATATTAATGTTAGCCGAGATTAAAAGATAAGTTTAATGACATTTAATGTGTAATTTGATAAAAGAGTTTTTTTTTTTAAATGTATATATATATAAATTCGAAGAGTGGTTAAAGAGGGATTGAAGAGGAGTTAAGAGTATTTTTTTTACTACAAAAAAACAAACAAGTGGTTGTTGAGGAGTGGTTATTCATGTCCAAAAAACAAACATACCCTAAGTGAATCGTATCATTCATTCATAAGATTAAAATAATATGAAAAAAAGAAAATTCAGAAAAGCTTTTAAGTTAGCAACTAAAGTTTGTCGACATTAATGTACATATTTGAACTTCAAGGTCATCGGTTCGATTTCTCTCCTCATTTTTTTTTCTTTTGATATTCGTGATTGTTTGTGCACATCTCAACTAATGTCACGCGACATACCATTTGATCCTATAATATTTGAATGTCAAGGAAACTCGTAAGAAATTAATTCTTAGGTAAGTGGTCAGTATGGATCAAATTCATCACCTTAAACATTTTAAGACCTTCTTTGACAACCAGACCATTTTATGATGGCTATCATCCCATTATTGGTCACATAAATTGAAATTTGAAGTCATTACCCTAAACTTTTTTCAAAGAAAATTATAAGGTAATAAAATGTATCGACTTAGTCGTCAAAAAGGTGTTGGAAAACTAAGAGCGGGAATGGTTTATTCTTAAAATTCAATGTTATAGGGTTAAACGTATATCCTAGTAACAATAGTCAAGGTGTGTACAATCCATCCGAGACAGTAAAAAATATCAAAAATGAAATAATAATAATAATAATAATAATAAAATGTACTGATTTTTTGTTTATTAATTATATAAGGTGGTGACCACCCAATTAAATGAGAGGGAGAATTACGTTAAAATGTTGGGAGAAGGAAAGAATGGTCAGGAGAGTACCGAAAGGGCTTCTTTGAAAGCTCACTTACATATTCATATATATTTTTAAAGCAAACAGCAGGGTCCCTTTATTAGAAGAAATTGATGGGCTGGTGGGTTGCAAATAATTCTAATATAACATCACTTCCAGCTATATTAATAATAATTATTATTTTCTAATTCATCATAACTAGTTTTTTCTAATAATAAATTATATAATCTATATGTACTTTAGTTCTAATTTGACTTGCAATTACAAAACTTTTGTTATTGTTAAGTGATTAATCTACTTATTAAGTTTTTTTTTTTTTTTTTTAAAATGTGTGATTAATATAATATTGTAAAGGGGCAGAAAAATTCTGAATATATGTGTATATATTTTTATATAGAATGGGACATATGGGAGATCAACATTGGGGGGGCCAAAATTATCATGATGAGAACAATTCAACATGTGGGGGCTATTTTATAGACAACAGGTGCAGAACAAGGAAACCCTATTTGATTATCCATACATAACTTCTTTTTAAGGGATGAAACAAAAATTACATCTGCCTTTGTTTCTTTTCCTAGAAATCCTACTATCAATTAATCAAAGTTATCTCATGTTCATCCCAAAGATAATGCCAAAGTTTTTAAGCTAATTGATCCTTATCAGGTCAAATTTAACTAAGTATTTCCTAAACTATGTCATTAGTTTTAAAATTACTTCGGAATAACCTGTAAAAATAGATTAGAATAATGCATAATTGACTGGAAGTCAAAATGATTTAAAGAAATAAGATATTTTTAGAACAACCTTAAACTTGTTCCCACTTAATTATTTTTAAAACAAGCACAAGACTCAAGAGTGCTATTTTCATTTTTTTTTTTTTTTTTATCAAAATCGTTGGTAATTTAATGGTCTCGTTGTTTGGTGAAAATCAAATTCAAAATCAAAATCATGAATTTGATCATGGAAATTGGTATTTGAATAATTATTTGGTTTTTTAAATGCTCACGATTTTTTTTCTTTTTTTGAAAAAGGATATTTAATTACTAAGATTGCAAGGTGTAATAGCATTACACGAAAGATATTCACCAAGTACATATTGAGGGAAGGAGGACAAATACCGATTCTTGGGATCGAACTTGTGACATTGGTATTGAATTGGTTTACAACCAAATAATGAAACTATTGCGCCACTGATCCTACTGAACATGTGCTAGGAGTTATTTATGAACATGTGCTAGGAGTTTTTTATTGATTGCCAGAGCTATTTCAATTATTCTATCACAAAGTCTATATTTACACAGTTACAGGATCTACCAGCAATGCGCGATTAACAATGCTACAATAATAAACCCACAGATTCTTAATAAAATTGGCCAATAAGCTTCTTCAAAACTTGATTACTCATAACATTATCTAAGTATATCTTTCGCTTTCTGTAATTAATGCAAATAATTGAACTTTGTTTTTATCTCCAATGTCAAAATGTATCTTTCTCACAATATATCATCGTAATTAATTCGTGGGTCCGCCATAATTTTAAATTATTTTGAGGGATTAGTTTTTTTTTTTTTTTTTGGTTTGAAATCAGCTACTTAAACTCATAACCATTTGGTTAACATCTTAAATCTTAAATATGATACTACTGCAGTACTAGTCTTTTTTGGCATGGATTATTTTTATTCAGCCTAATTAACAATTCGACATACACAATAATTATCCAAACCTTATCAGGTTTATAATGTAAGACACTGTTAGCATTTTGTTTTTGTTAAGATCAAACCGAAAAAGTAGGATGTGACATTTTAATTGGAAAAAAAAATGTAGTCTTTGGCGGCAAGTTTTTTGCTTAATTTCTTTTCCTTCCAAGGATTTTCTACTTAAAATTGACGCATTAAAAAAAAAAAAAAAAAAAAAAAAAAAAAACTTCTTCTATTTTATTATTTTTTGGAAAAATATTTAAGTCGAAATGATGGTAATTTGGTGGGATCAAGATTCAAAACAGTAAACTACTTTATTCTCATCCATTTTCTCGTGGGAGACATGCACAAGTTCAAAACAAATAGTTTGTAAGTTTTTTTGGTACACAAAATTTGAGTAAAAATTCAAAATCATGACTTCTTAATCATAAACATTACTCCATTAATTGGAAAAACATCATTTCGTTCTTCATTTTTTTAAAAATCTTTTTTAAAGAAAACCAAATTAAGGCTGGCCAACTATATATGGTATGATATCTTCAATTTGAATTCACTATAACAGCCATCATTAAAAAATTGATTAAGTTTTTCCTATTTCACTTTTATTACATTAAAAAACGTACATTTAATCAGAAACATTTTTCTTTATTGTCTATGTTTTCCCCAATAATAACTGCCTCTCAAATCTATTGTACTTGGTATAAAAAAAAAAATTGTTCCAGAAGCAATTAACCTATAGTATGAACCTGGGCTGGATTCACCCTCTTAGTCTTCACATGGAATCTTGGGGAAAAAAAAAAAGATTTGGTTGGATATGGCAATTTGTAAATAGTTCATCATAGTTCCCCTTTCAACCTTTTTTATTTTTTTGTTTTTCAATAGATGGCAAATGAAATAGAGACAAAAGGGTGGAAAAAATAGTGACAAGATTTAAAAAAAAGAAAAGAAAAAGAAACATACGGCCCTTTTTTCCAATTCATGAAAGTTATTCTATTTTATCTATGTCACTTTAGAATATGCCATAATTTAACTCCCAAAAGTTTCATAAACAGTTTTGAATAAGATTCTTCAAAATCAAAAAAAAAAAAAAAAAAAAAAAAAAAAAATCAATCACACATAATTATGACACCATCTCCTATCATCCCATCTAAAAAGTATAAACTTAATGACACTTTAAACTATCATATTCAAACTAAAGCTTCTTATCACTTCCTTAAAAATGGTAAACTTTATGCGTTAGGATTTAAAATTGACTTGGGTTACCTTGGAAAAGAAATATTAAAAAAAACAATTAGGAAATTGATAATAAAGAAAAAACAGGACTTGATGGTATGATTGATTAATATATTTTGGCATTTTATATGAGCACTATACAGGTTGAATTTTGACATCCTCGGCAATTTGGCAGACAAAACCCAACACAATGCTCTGTTCACATAACTGCATGTTTAAAGCCTATCTTCCTTAAGGTTCTCCAATTTTTCTCTCATTTTCTTATAAATTATGATATTGATGTTGTTGGTTGTGAGTTTGTAATTTTATTCAACTTGATTGATGAAGCTGAGAGATGGAGTTTTCAATTCTAATCTACATTATTTTGTACTTTTTTTAAATAAAAAGATATGACTCCTTGTTTCGTATTAAATGAAGTTACTTATCAAAATTAATTGACAGCAATAAAACTATCTCACATTTTCTTATTAAAGTTGGTAAAACCTTCTCACATTTTAATCTAGGATTTTTAACAATTGATGTTTGTTTGTTTGAATAGGATCATATTTTCATTTTATTAGACTGAATATACGTTTGAATTTTTTTTTTTTTTTATTCGTGACTATCTTGGTCAACTTGCACTCACCTTAACTAATGTCATGGGACAAATCCGTCTGACTCTACAACATTTGGATGTCTAGGAAATTCGTAGGAAATTAATTCCTAGATAAGTAGCCACAAAGGATTGAACTCATCATTTTAAGCATTCCAAGACCTTCTTTGACCACTTAAGTCATTTCATGATGATTGAATATACATTTGGATCTAATCAACTCTGATACTATATTCGATAGCATAACATGAATTTTGATCTCAAAGTTAATAAACGTGGACAAAAGTAACCCACATTTCCTATTAAGATCGCATGACATATTCTAATTGGAACGTGATAAAAATTTTTTTTTTTTTTTGAATGTAATTGGAACGTTATAAATTGAATATATGAACAAATAGAATGAAAATTACATGCATGAAATGAAAATGGATATAGGCTAATCAATAAGCTTTTTCATATATTTCATCTCTAATGCTAATTAATACAAGCAAAATAAATAAAATTTGTGTTTTGTTCTAAAAAAATCCACAGCAAATTCTCGAAATTTGAGCAGCCACATAGCTCTGATGACTAAAACGGGGGAACAATTAATGATATGAAGAGATCCGATCCTCTGTGTTCGTTGTCCATTGATTTTCACTACTTCCACTTTATTCACGTTCTCTGTCCACTTTCAATTCTTCGAATCTCTTTTTTTTCTTTTTTTTTTTCCTTTTTTAATTGGGTGGGGATAAGAGAGAGAAAAAAAATTAAAATTAAAATTCTTGATGGTTTTTTAATGGAAGTAACACAAGTTGTCGCCAATTCCTGATGAAATAAGAAGCTTTCGTTTCTGTTCTTCGACATCCCATGATGAAACTTTAACGTTGCTATCCTGAAAACGATGATTTTTTTTCAATGTCATGTAACGTTCTTCAAGAATAATAAATAATGAAAAAGATTTAAAAATAAATAAATTTACCTGAGACGATTGTGAATAGACGTTTGGGCTCATCCCTTGTTGAAGTAGAAACAAATTAGCCGAATGATCCATTAGAGAATCGCTATTCGCGGCGGCAATTGCAGGAATTTGCGTCGCCGGAGTGGTGGTGTCGATCATCGCCGGTAGTTGCGGGGTTATATTACTTAATGACGTCGTCTGCTCAAAATTAAAAATTATATTAGATAAAAGTTTTTTATTTTAATTATTTTTTGAAGGGTGATTTTTTTTTTTTTTTTTTTTTTTTTTACCTCTTGTTGGATCATGAGTCCATCTAAGTCCATTCTGAAGTCGAAGAAAATTGGGTTGAAAGAAGCGAGTTTCATGGAGAGAAACTGAAAAGGAAAATTAGAGAAATTTATGAGTAAGGTTTTTTTTTTTTTTTTGAGAAGCAATTTATGAGTAAGGTTTAAAAAGGGTAATTAATTAATAATATTATACATTTGTGATAGTGATAAAAGAAACTGGTGGTTACCTCAACTTGATTTTGTAGGGACTGAACATAGTTAATAATTTCATCCAACATTAGAGCTTTCCCTGTAACCTATTCATCACCAAAACCCACATGGAAATTGTCAGCTTAAAAAAACCCTAAATTGAAATACAAAATGTAAAGAACTATTATTTGTTAGTGGTAAAAAAAAAATTATGAGTACAATTTGATATTTATTTAAGAATTAATTTTTTATAGATCAAAATTTGTTAACCTAATGTACGATTAGGGGGTGTTTGGGCCACTAAAAATAAGGAGAAGAATGAGAATGATAACGATTTCTCGTGTTTGGGCCACCGAGAATCATTCCCTCCCATAATCATGTTTTTCAAAACTCACTTTTTTTATTATCCTCCTAACTACTTTTTACTCTCTCTTCAATAACTTTTTATACATTACATCACTATTTTTCACTCACGTCATATTCATTATTTTATTTTTTTCATAATCATTATTCTTATCCCAAACACAAATAATCATTCTCTTCATAATCATTATCTTCACTCCTACACAAATAATTATTATCTCCATAATCATTCTCTTTCCTATTTTTATCCTCATTCCCTCCATAATCATTACCATTACCATTATACTCTCTCCAAACATCCCCTTAATGATAACAATATAAAAAAGTGTTTTTTACCTTGTCGCAACCGGGAACAAGTCGTTGCAATGTCTTCATCCTTTCACTGATCTTTTCTCTTCTCACCTGAAATGACACGACATGTCGTTTTTAGCATGTGGGGCCTATTATTATTATTTTTCTAAAAATGAAATAAACCTTAATTTTAAGTTCTTGAAGTTATAATTTTTGTTTATTTACCCTTTCTGCAAGACTGTGGCTGTCAGTAGCTTGGCCCCTTCTAGCTCTGACATGAATGTAACCAGTGGTTGAGCCATCTTCCTCCAAAACTTTTTTCTCCTTTTTTTTCCCAGTTTTGGGCTTTTGTTTTCCTTCTTTCTTTTCATCTAATTCCCCTTTACTTTTCTGCTTCTTCCCAGTACTCTCCTAAAAAAAACCCCATAAAAAAATATTAATTACAAAACCCTAAAAAAATTTACAAAAATCCAAAAACGAAAAAAATTGAAACTTTTTGAACCTTGGATAAAGTAGAGCTGGCGGAGGAGGAGTTGCTTCCCCGGCTCTTCCTCTTCTTACTACGAGGGGAAGTTACTGTTAATGTAGCCGCCGGTTTCAACTGATTCCTAACCACCGGTTCGGCGCTGTCATTGATTAAAGTGGAAGATTCCGGGCTCTGTTTAGAGAGCTCGGGAAAATGGTAAATCGGTTGTTGTTGTTGTTCTTGAGGGACAAATTGAGAGAAGCAATTGGTGTTGAAATTTGCCTCATTATAAAAGTCCCCCATTTTCAAGGGATTATTGTTGGGCATGTAAATTGAGTCAAGAAGAAATGGTTGGTATTGATATGAAAAAGCTGCCATATTTTTCTTGGATTTCTTTTTTGAAGGCTTGGGAGTTGTAAAAATTGAAGCTTTTGAATATTGATGAAGGTTTGGAAAAAAGTGAGTGCAAGAAATGCTCAGATGGTTGGGGTTATATAAAGAGTATGATATAAAGAGAGAAAAATAAAAATAATTAAATAAAATAGGAGAGAGAATAAAAAGATGCTGAAATCTCTAGGTAACGCATTTCCATGCAAAATTTCAGTGTATAATTGACTGGTTTTGTGTAAGTGTATGATACGAAGCTTTTTATTTTTATTTTTATTTTTTTGGGTTTATTTTGAAAAAGGAGAATATATTCAATGGGAATATTTGAATTTTGAGTTTTGATTTATGAATCGTTAAAAAAAATAATAATAAATAAATAAAGTGAAGATGTTATTGCTGTCTTTTCATTTGATTCGTCAAGGAAATTGAGTCAGTATTGTTATAGGACGAAAGCTGGCGACAACTATTTCAAAAGAAAACATTAAACTCCCCGCGTGTTGACTGCTTGTTTGATTAATTAATTATTTCTAACATATATATTTATGTGTTGTTCTCCAAAATAAATACATAAATGGCTTCGTTTTGTCATATCAGTTTTTTGAATAATTAATTTACGTCGTAATGTTTTTTACCAGCTACTAGCAATTATTGTTTTTTTTTTTTCATGAGTAGAACAATAATTGGATGAGATGGTAATAATGTAAAACTTGTTTAATCTTACCGATTTTAACGCTAATAGCTTTATGATACATTCCGTAAAAACAGTCTCGATTGACAATGAAGTATTCCCGTCATTGGATAAGACAATATTAGTTTTATTGATTATTCAAAAAAAAAAAGTCTATATCTCAAAAAAAAAAAAAAAAAGTCTAGGGATACTCCTTTATCCCAATAAATAATTAATTAATTAAAAACCATACAATATAATATATGTTCTTACGCTAGCTTCAAAAGATATTATTATGTTTTGCAACTTCTTAATTTTTTTGTTATTGGATATTTTTTATTTACTTTTTAATCTTGATTGAATAAGTCTTTGAAATTTAATAGCCAACGAGAGCAGTTGTTTGAGCAGCATTTGAGTAGGCTCAATAATCAACAGGTCATGGGTTTGAACTGTCCCACTCTCAAATATTGCAATCTAAAAAAAAAAAAAAGATAAATTACACTATCAACTTGAAGTTTGTAGGTGTTTGCCCTATTAAACATTTCATAGAAATTATAGACTATTAAATACAGAATTAAAGTTTCGACATAAATTTAGTTAATTTTGTAAAATATAATATTGTAATTTGTTTTTAAGTTTCAAATAGATAAATGACTGGTTAAATTTAGAACTAAATGTTGAATTATAGAACACTTTTAAAATTTTAAATATTTTTTAGACCAAAAAATAAAATTTTATTAAAGACAACCCTTGAAATAAGTCACCAATTTTAAGTTATTTTTGGTAATGAATGGCTAAAAAACAATGAAAAGCCTTCCGTAAACACAATACTACAGTTAATTACTCTAGTTGGCAATACTAAAAGTTTATATGCTAATGAACTAAAAACTTAACCTTGTTTTAATTGCTAAAATACGAAAGTTTGACAAGACATGAGTGCAAAAGGGAATTAATTAGAGATCTAAATGATATTTGGATATATGGTATAGAAAGTAAAGGAAAAGTCCAGAAGGGAGTTATGAAAGGGGAAAAAGAGAAAAGAAAGAAGCTTTAATTTTGTCTAGGAAACGAAGGGAAATAGCATGTTGTTGTGTAGAGCTTTGGGTGAAAAAATGATAACAAAATTAGAGAGAAATAGAATGAAGTGGGGGCAGCAGCCGGTTGTTGATACCACCCAAGAGAAAATGTTTCTGTCAAATTGTCCATACAAAAACAAATACCAACTGCATTAAATTGTTAACCTATACCCAATAACTAGTTTCCAGACACATTAATGTTTTAACCACACCAATCATTTGTTCTTTTACTTTAAGCCTTTCCAATTACTATTTTAATTTTTGGCTTTTAGTAGTTAGATTATAATCTAAGCCTAAATAGTTTGAAGTGTTGGGTTAGGTTAACAACTTATTTAGGATGAGTTACCCTAAAATAAACGAAAAAAATTCATGGTTAAATTGGTTTATGGGTTAATCTAAAATTAGTTTAAGTTGACTCGAACTTACTCGATTTTATTATTAAGGAAAAAATACAATTTTAGTCTTTAGGTTTGGAGTCTAGTTTCAATTTGGTTTTTATGTTTCAAAATTGAACATTTTTATCTATGACATTTCAATTCTACCCACTTTTAGTCCATACGATAACAACATTGTTGGTTGACTAAAATGATGATTAGAATACTTTTGAATTTCAATATATTGATTAAGTCATTATTTTAGTTTTCAATTAAATTTAAATTTTAAAAGAAAACAAGTAAAAAGTAGACTAAAAAAAATACACCAAGACTAAAATTGAGCATTAATGAGACGTGTTCAAATTTGAAATATAGAGATCAAATTGAGGAACCAAATCTAAGGACTAAAATGTACTTTTCCCTATTATTAATCATAACAAATATATATTTATTGAAATATTTTGAATTATGATGGGTAACGATCACTAATTAAGTTGGGGTTTAATTGCTCAGTCAATGAGGGGCTTGAGAGGCATTTGCTCCCAAACTTTCTTAAAACTGTAGTAATCAAATATTTATATTTTTATCTTCTAAATATAACCGTTTATCTTCTATTAGTGTGGACTTAGTTAACTACAATAATATTAGTAAATTATGTAAATCACTTTGTTATTTGTCTTACTTTTTTTTTTAATTATTAATTGTTGTTTTGTTTATTCATAATAATATAATAATAATTAAAAAAAAAGTATATAATTGAGTTGAATTGCTCTAACTTATACTATTGGACCAATTATCAGATTTTCCAACCAAAAATCTTAGGATGGGTTTAAATAAATCTTCAACTAAACCAAAATACACGCCTAATTAAGCGTCTCTATGTCCTAAAGAAACCGAGTCTTTTTCCTTTGAGGTATTAAGAGCTAGAGCGTCTCCTAACAAAAAAATTAATAAAGAGCTATAGCATTTATAGAGCTTACAACTATTTAATCATATAGTAAGAAGTTTTGAAATAACAAATAAATTCATTTATTAAGATATTTGCAAGTTTGGGAGGATAAACTTGGAAATGGGACTGGGTGCCATGTCTTTCGAGGTTTCTGATAGAGACAATTGTGTCATTTTCTATCCGAGAGAAATCAGGGAAAAGAGTAGCGAAAAGAAAGGAAACGAATTACAGGTCAAAACGTAAGGCTAATAATGGGCCATTGTCGGCAGCTTTGTTGGACTGATTTGGCTTTTAGGCTTGGCCCAATAACTGAATCACGAAACTCCAAATCAAACCCATCCATCAAACTCTATTCCAAACCAGGCTGAATCTAGGATATATATATATTCTGGCTTCAAAATTTATTGTCACGGAATATATTGTTTCACTCTATGATATTTAAATGTCAAAGAAACGCGTAAAAAATTAATTATTAGGTAGTTTGAACTCATCAATTTTTAGTTTTCCAAAACCTTTCTTGTCTTTGTTTTATGATTGTTGAGATATAATTTTTGATAAACTTAAAAAAAAAGAAACTAATTTTATTGGTTTCATTAACTTTATACAAATTCTATAAAATATCGGATGATTTTCGCTATCTCCTAGTAGTTTGGTTTGATTTTATCTCGATCCAATTTGAGAATGAAACATGAAAACCTCATTTACCTTATAAAAATTGTAGAAAATCGAGATCCAATCCAAGCTAAATAAAACACAAATTTATGGAAATCAAAGCAAAGTAAAGAAGGAACTAGAAAATAAATTAACACATCGATTTAAGTAGTTCAAAAACTAGCCTTAACTCTACTATAAAAAAAAAAATGAGAGGATGTCTCATTCATAATTAATGTTATGGAAATAATTTCAAAAACTTATAAGTTGGCTAGAATTTGAGGTGAACTCAAGAAATTTATATATAGCTCAATTAACACATTTCACAATTAGTTAAATGAATTAACTTCCTAACTAATTTAAGGTTAAAACTAAACCTTATCAAAGAGTTAAAATACAAATGATTTATCACTCACATTTTACAACCCAGGTTTTTACCCTGCACCCAAAGTTATTTTCTCTAACTTAAAAAATTGAAAATGTTAAGTCAATGGCATCATCATAAAACTTACTGCAAATTGTAAGGTCATTTTGTATGATTCAACAACTTTTGGTCCTTTTGAAATTAAAAAAAATAATAATAATAAAACATTTGCTTTTCTTGCTCTACTATCCCTATATATACGCGTGATTCGTATGCTATTTTTGGCAGTGAAACTATTGAGATTTGTACCCGAACTTTTATGAATTTGTACTAGCCGCCCTCAAACTGTTTCAGTAATCAAATCAACCTTCTCATTTCCGTTCATAATTAAAGACCCTTCAAAAAAGAAAAATAAAAACACTATTGCTAAACACGCAAAGCCAAATAAAGCTCATAAATCAACGGAGATCGGTATCTTCGTCAAGATACGCAATTAAAATTGACAGCCTAAATCTACGAAAACCCCACATCCATCAAGCGAATCCAATTAGTGAAGTCCATTTCGTCTAATCAATGTTCGTTTTGCTTCATAGCATAACGTTAAGGGGATGTTTGGGTCATCAATAATAAATGAGAGAATGAAAATAAAGATAATTCTTCGTGTTTTGGTCATCGAAAATCATTTTCTATATAATCACGTTTTTTAAAAATCACTTTTTTCATTCTCTCACTATCTACTTTTTATTCTCTTGCCTACAATTTTTCATACATCTTCATACATGATGTCACTGCATAATATTCATTATTTTATTTTTCAAATAATTTTTACATTTATCTCAAACACAAATAACCATTACCTTTATAATCATTTTCCTCTTCATTACCATTCTCCTTGTCCTAAACACACCCTAAGCAACATCCAAATTTTCGTACGCTCTCCGTAGTCTGGCCAAAAGTGAAGTGAAAATGTTGTACATTTTGTTGTATTCTTTGTACGTGATTTTTTTACTCTCAACATTTACATTGTATAAAGTAGTAGGATAGCTATAGTCGCCTCACTAATAATAATAATAATAATAATAATTATTATTATTTTACAATATGTGGAGTGGGGGATCGAACATGTAATCTTAAAATTGTTAGTATAAAAAGTTTGTCGAGGTATACTCATTTTAGCCATTAAATATTAATTTTGTCGTGCATAATTGAAGCATATATCATCCAACTTTTTTTTGTTGTTTGCGTTGGATTGGTATGACCACCTTAGAGGGGTGAATAGGGTTTCTTAAACTTTTATAAAACTTTTTTCCTAATGTGGGCTCAATTAAACTAAAGAATTTACTTTTTACTAAGCAATCATTTAACCAATAATGCGATACAAATTAAATAGGAAATTATCAAACGCCAATTTGAAGCACCCTATTTAATTATAACATAAATATTGGTAAATAATATATCAAGATAAATTATACCAATCAAATCAACATATACATAACAATTAATTTCACACAAGGTAATATAACAAATTAATTGCAAAAATGAATAAGATAAGAATAGAGAAATTGACACCGTAAATTTATAGTGGTTCGGCGCACCTACTCCACTCCTCAAGCTCCTCTTGAATATTTCACTAAAACAATTAAGACTCTTTCCACGGCTTAGAGTCAAACCGTTACAACGTTCCTTTTGCGGGAGCAAGAACAAACCTGATATTTTCCACGGCTCAAGATCAAACTATTACAACCTCTCTTTTTCAAGATTAAGAGAAACTCTTACAATGATTTGGAAATTAAAAATCAAGATGAACAAACTCTCTCAAAGAGTGGATTTACAAATATAACTCTCACAAGTCAATTCTCACGATAAAATAATTTATCTCTCAAGAATAAGATGAAAATAATACATTGAAAGCTTGGAGAGAGCAACAACGAAGACTTGTTCATTTTGGAGGATTCATGAAAACTTGGTGTCTTCATTTGGAGGAAATGATGAAACTTAAATAGACACAAAGATGCAAAATTATCATTAGACACAATGCATAATAATATTAAATAATCAAAGTTACAGTTAGACACAACCTATAATGATATTATAATATTCAAAGTTACCGTTAGACACAATGTATAAGAATATTATAATATTCAAAAAGTTGCATTTGGACAAACACATAAAAGTAGTTTAACAACATATAACTTTCTTTCCCTTTTAGAAAAGTTACCGTTAGACACATCCTCAAATAATAATATAATAATGCATACCTTTATTTTCCTTTTCTTTTTATTTTCCTTTTACCTTTATTTTTTAAAACACAAAAAAAATCTTATGAGTCAAACATCCAAGGCTCCACATGTCGCTCTTGGATTGATCAATTTTTGTTACGTCATCACGTCGGGATTTACCATTCAAAATCGTTTAGGCCGTAACTTTTTCCTTTTAACTTCTATTTGAGTAATTCAAAATGGATTTGAATTATTATTTCAAGCTATACATAATGTATACTTCAAAATACTATATTTGTTAGTAAATAAATTTCAAGTTTGTTATCATCAAAACATTAGTTTATTACTTAATTAAAATTAATTAATTTGAGATGGCCAAAAGGCCAACAGATTGTGTGTGTATGATCTATTTTATATGCATTTTGATTGTTGTCTTAGAACAACCGTCTAATCATATAATATTTGATTGTCGAATATTCAATAAAAAATAATTTATAAGTAGGGAATTTACCTTGGGTAGCAACTTTTACCACCTCTATTACATTTATAGCATTTTTCTCAAAATAATTCACATATAACACATTTTCAAACGAATTTTCTTACTTTTCAAGTTTACCCCTCATTCTTTCTTTTTCTTCAAGTTTGCAATTTCCTTCTTTCGTTCTCCAAAAAAGTTTCTTCTTCTTCCTTCGTTCAAATTCCTCTTTTCTTTTTCAATTTTTCAAATTCATCTTTCTCTTTTGAATTCCTCTTTCATTTGTTCAATTGATCTTTCTTTTTCTTCTCTTTTTAATTCCTCTTTTCTTTTTCAATTTTTTTTTCAAAATTTTCTTTTCTTCTAGTAATAAAGTCCTGCATATCATATTAGTATGAGATGGAATTTGAAGTACCAAACTTAAAACCAAAATTCAGATCACAACATTGTAGCTCGAGGTTGAATCTCTTCTCGGACGTTTGCCACATTTAAGGCCATTACTCACGAAGCCGTAATTATATTTTTCATGTTTTCAAGCCCTAATTTTTAAATTCAAGACAATATATTACCCAAAATATGTTTTAATCTTAATCAGACTGAAACTGCATCATTGAATAATTTGTTCTTAACTTCGAACAACTTTTCTAGATCCTAAAAACAGTTTCTATCAATTCAACTAATAGAAGTCAATAAGTTTTTAAAGTGAAATAAGTCAATCAATTTCATTGATAGAAGTCAATTTGATTGACTTCTATCACTTAAAAACTTGATTTGTCAATATGATTGACTTATATCACTTAAAAATCATATAGAAGTCAATCAATTTAACTGATAGAAGTCAATCAATTTCTTAAGTGATAGAAGTAATCAGTTTAATTTTAGTTTCATCGTGATTGAAGACAAATTGATTGAGAAGAAACATGAAAGAAGTTAATCAGTTTCACTGATAGAAGTCAATCTAATTGACTTATATCATTTAAAAACCATATAGAAGTCAATCAATTCAACTGATAGAAGTCAATCCATTTAACTGATAGAAGTTGATCAAATTTCCTCTATCAGTTTCCTGTGATTGATTCTATCAGTTTCTTGTGATTGATTTTATCAGTTCCAAATGATTGAATCAATTGGTTCCCAATAATTGACATCTACTATCACTTGCAGTGTTTGAGATTCTTTCCTAATGATTCAATCTATCAGTTTCCTAATTGTGTCTAACATTAAGCTGTAAAAGTGAAATAACATTAACCCATAATGGTGAAAAACGGCTACCTAATTCGGTTATATGCAACTAATTTAGCTATAAAAATTGATATTTGAAGAGACGAAAAGAATGCGGAGAAATAAAGAGAATGCGAAAATTTGTGAAGAAAACATGTGCCGGAAATCGCAAAAGTGAGAAAAATCTTGATAGAAAGTGGGATGCAAAAGTGATGGAAAAACGGTGATAGAAATGGGCCTGCAAAAGTGATAGAAAAATCATGATAGAAATGAGGCTGCAAAATTAGGCTTACACGCGTGGGCCTTTTAGTAATTTTACCTGGCTCGTTTAGTTTTTCTGCCACAAATGAATAAGTTTAGGAATTGTGTTATACATGGAATTATTTTGTTGTTTTTTAACTTTCATTGTCTTCAATTAGATTTAATTATATTAGTTCAACTCAAAGAAGTCAATCAGTCTTTTAAAGTGTGATAGAAGTGTTTTTTTAGTGATAAAACTCATTTTTTTACTCATAGAAATCAATCAATTTTTAAAGTGATAGAAATTGATAGAAGCCTATAACAAAAATTGGTGGAGAACTTCAGCAATTGAAAGGAAAAAGATATAGAGAAAGATGAAGAAAAGAAATGTGAAATGAAAGAGAGAGAAAAGTTTGGATTGATTGAAGTGGGTGATTGAAGTCATCTACAAATCAAAGCTTATTTTTAAGCCCGATTTTTTTTTTTTTAATGAAATGGGCCACAAAACAGGGCTGTGTACATGCATGGGTTTTTTAGTCTTTTTACTAGGCTTGTTTGCTTTTCTTGCTACAAATGAATTAGTTAAAAAAATATACTATACATGTAATTTCTTTGTTCTTTTGTATTATACATGTAAAAGTCCCTTATAAATTAGTTAGTTATCATTAATTGAACATATAATATTCTCCCAGGCTAAATAAGAAAAATAAAAAAAATTTCATTTAGATTATTATTTCGTTAAAGAGAAAAAGATGTATAACTTAAAAGAAGTGGATATGTATTTTGCCGAAAGAGTATACTCCCTTAACCTCATGTATAATTTGGTAATGAATAAGTTACGAGTTTAAAATCGTCCCCCTTTCCAAATATTGTTATATTAAAAAATGTGGATGTATTTGAAAAATATTTACAAAATAAAATATGGATATATGATGGGCTTTACGAACTATTTAGTATTCTCGTTCCAATTACATCAATTTGGAAAAGTTGAGCCCAAAATCCGGATACAGGCTTTCGCGCTTATGTGAACTCCGTCAAAGGGCCGGCCCAGACGATACCGGTACATTTTGAGTGTGACGTCACAACACCAATTTTGATACTTAAGTTATATCAAAATTGTGATATTACCTTCTATAAAATTAGAAAATAAAAAATATGATATTTATATCATTATTCAACTTAGGATTTTTTTGTCTTATTCTAAGGATTTTTAATTTTTTTTAAATTCAATCAATAATGGAGTATTCATAATTTTACAGGTGTATATTAATATCATTCAACTATTATTCTCGTTGGTATCTTATTGTAAGAATCAAATCAATAGAAAATTAGTCATGTATGACTTTGTAGCAAAGATGTTATAGGTTCGAAAACCCTATTGTTGAAAAAAAAAATCAATTGAAAATTAGATTGGATGGAGATGGAATTATTGAATTTAAATTTGTAAAAGTAAACCTAACTCAAAAGTTCGGCTTGCCTTGACCTACCTCGTTCTTAGGATTTGGGTTCAACAACCCTTGCCCCATATTTTGGGAGCAATTTGGTTGGATCCGGTCTAACTCGTTTTAGCACAGCAAGTAATTATTTATGCATTAAGTCTTTTAAGATGATTGATTGATCCATATTCACTTTTTTTAATTTTGTTTTTTGAGTTTGAGTGTAATTCAAAGTTATGATAGGATGTTCTTGAGCTTTTTTTTTTTTTTTTTTTTTTTTTTTTTTATCGAAACAAGTAGATATTTATGGATTAATTATCTTAAACGGAGGGATTGATCTAAATTTACATCTAATCATATATTGTATAATTAAAATTAGTAAAATAGTTGTCTCTTTATAAATAAAGAGGTAAACCCTTCTTATGTGCATATATGACAGCAATTTGTGTCACAATTTTTTTCTTTTTCTTTTAATATTGTTTAAATAAAAAAATTTGACACCAAATGGTGAGTTGGTGACACATGCGGTAAGAGGGTCTATATCCTTATTAATGATGCTAAAGTTTTTCTCTTCAAAAATCCATTTAGAATAATAAATATTAATCGACCTGAAACTTTGATGGGTGTTTGTTATGAGATTCTCAACGAGCTATTACAATGACTCTTCAAAAAACTTAATCTAAACGAACTATTGTAACCACTAAAAACAATCACTCATTATAAGCACAAAAAAATAATCATTCAAAATAAGTTCTCATTTTTAAACCACTTAATCATACAACCTTTCTCCCTAAAATCTCCATACAAGTGAGTTTTTTCCTACAATTTCTCCACCAAAATCGTCATACAAGCTGGTTATTGTCTTATCTATAACTTCTCTATAGAAAACTCAATTCAAACAAGATATTACACAAATCTTAATTTTTAATTTTCAAAATAACTTTTTTTTCTAAAATTAATTTTTAATTTTGAGAATAACTTTTATTCTAACCGCTCATTATTCTAATCCGTCCTACAAACCTCATAAAAACAGCTAAGGAAAATCGTTGAATAAAGGAAAAAGAAAAAGAAAAAATTCAATGGACATTATTCTGCATTTCTTTTGCGACCTATTGTCAACCCCAATTCCTTCTTTTTCCGGTCAAGAGCTTGTTTGGAAGAGGGAAAATGATAATAATCAACGAAAATGATAATGAAGAGAAGAATAAGAAGGAGAATGATTATGAAAGGAATAGTTATTTAATGATTACGTGGACAATGATTATTTGTATTTAAGATAAAGGTAATGATTATGAAAAAAATAAAATAATAAATATGATGTGAGTAAAAAATAGTGATATGATGTATAAAAAATTGTTGCAAAAAATAAAAAATAGTTAATGAAAAAATGAAAAAAGTGATAAAAAACTTGATTATAGGAAAAATCATTTCTGGTGGCCCAAACACCGCAATCATCTCCATTTTCATTCTCTCTTATTTTTAATGGCCAAACACTCTCTCTTCTCTTCGGTTAATTTTCTGGAGAAAATCTAGCGCCGAGAAAATCTCTGCAAATTTTGGAGCTGCCGCATAATTCTATAAACGGAAATGGATCGGAGGAGAGCTGCTAGTCCAGTCTACGGCAGGCAGTGGAATGGCGACACCAGCAGCACAGGATCCTCCTCTCCGGCGATGTCGCCGGCTCATCCTCAGTCTCGATTGGGTTCCAATTCCACCATCAAGCGCGCCCAGAATGTTGCCGCCATGAAGGCTGCTCAACGTTTGGCTCAGGTCATGGCCACCCAGACCACGGCGGACGACGACGATGAAGACGATGATCTCAACTTTCGATTCGCTGCCCCAACTCCTCCAACTCACTCGTCTTATTCAAGTGTTGTAAACAGTATCCATTCCAATTCGTTTCAAACGCCCAGGATTAACAGATCTCCATCTCCCGCGGTAATTTCGGGTATCCCTGATTTAAGTAGGTGACTGGTTGATGTCAATTCTCATGAAACTTTGTATGTGTCTGTGTGGATTGGTAGTTAAATCGAGCTTTTCTAGTGTCTACATTCTTCTTGTCATTGCTTTTAATATCTGTGTACTAGCAGCTTTGCTTGTTATTGATTGTTCTTGGATAGAGTAGAGATTGTAATCAATCCCCGTAGATCGTTTCCCGGCCTTTTGAATTGTTTTAGCATTAGCATGTAGTACACTATCTAACGAGAAGAAGATTGGAATTTCTGGTGTTTTGATTAGTTAGGTCGGAATTTCGTAGAGCATGCTCCTCAAGTTCGATCCACATCAACTGGTAGATCATCGTTGTCTGTGCGTTCGACCCAGATTGATCCACCAAGCAAATCTTCACTCAGAACTCTAGTCTCCATACCTCCAATTGACCCACCTTTTAATAGGATTGGAGATAGAAGGTTATTATAGTGTGCAACTCTTTGATTTTTTCAAATAAATGTGAATTAATGGGGCTTGTGGCAAATGCGGTTTCTTATTCTCCATTTACTCAATTCTATCTTCTGTCAGGTTTTCATCAGATATCGTCAACTCCAAAGATGCAGGAGATCAGAGGGAAGCTTCTGCGCTACGTGATGAGGTATGGCATTATAAATGTAGAGATCAATTTCTCCCTCTTGTACTAGAAAGATGGCCCCTACATTGGATTGGAGGAAGCTATTTCCTCAGTGTATTAACTACATCTCTTGTTTAATGGAATCACACCATAATTCTTGAATCAAATGCACTGAATCTGACTGTGGTCTTTTTGCAGCTTGATATGCTACAAGAAGAGAACGAGGATATACTTGAAAAGGTCTGCTCACCATTCCAAGAAAGCTTATGAATGTGAATATCAGTTCCCTTAATACCATGTTCAACTGAAGTTTATGCTTGGGTTTGTTGTACAGCTTCGACAGGCAGAAGAAAAACGGGAAGAAGCAGAGGCTAGAGCTAGAATGCTAGAGAAACAGGTATTAATTAATTTGTTATTGTTTTTTTAATAAATATTTTGATGTAGGTTGACTCTAAAGTGAAAAATAATTAAATTGCAGTTCTTTAATAGGGAAAGATGGCTGCAATTTATTAGTCATTAGAGTGTCTTAGCAAGAGATTGAGTATTATCACTTATGCATGATTGCATGTATTTTGAGGTGTTGGTAGGGTAGTTATGTTTTTAACCTTTGTGTAGCTAGCCAGTTCATTGAATTAAATTGATCTTTTGCGTTTGTTGCAAGCATTTCACATTTCTTCCTGCAGCAATTTACTGACCAACAATTGTTAATTTCGTATTACTACTTTCATAGGTTGCTACTCTTGGAGAGGGTGTATCCTTGGAAGCTAAATTATTAAGCAGGTATTTTTGCATCCTGTTGCACTTGCCATTTCTTTTTGAACATTTCAGGTCTTATTCTTTCACTTTATTTATTTGCAGGAAAGAAGCAGCCCTGCGTCAAAGAGAGGTTTGTCGAGACCGTAACTGTATAAATCATGTAGAATAGGTTTTAGGATTGAGTCGTTTGCATCTTGTAGGCCTTCACATTATTAATCCTACTTTTAGGAAATAGGCCAAGTGAACATTTTCTACATTTCCAGTACTTTTGGCTTCATCTTTTGTTTTTTAATGCTGAGTCGCTGACCATTATTCTTTGAACAGACTGCACTCAAGGCTGCAAAACCAACCAACGATAGAGACGAAGAAATTGGTGCCCTTCGTTCAGAAATTGAGGTAAACATCATTATTCTATTTACATAACTAGCTGAATGCTTTCAATCTGTGTCCTGATTTTAGACGTATCATGTTGTAACGATTCTATTAGAACTTAAAAGATGAGTCATCAGCTGCTACAAAACAACTCCGAGAAGCAGAGTCTGAAGGAAAGGCTCTTCGTGTACTGACACAGAGGATGATTTTGACACAAGAAGAGATGGTTAGTGTTCGGCAATAGGAACCACTACCTATGTTCAGCTGAAAAGTTCTCTTCCAATCATGTATATAATTTTTTTTTCCAGGAGGAGGTTGTTTTGAAGAGGTGTTGGCTTGCTCGCTATTGGGCCTTAGCTGTTGAGTATGGTAAGAAAACATTTTATAGTTTATAAATGCCCATAGCAAACTCTTTAATTGTTTTTGTTTTTTTTCCTTTTCATACTGGCATTGATTTATGGTTGGTAAAACTAAAACCCACTTTCTATTTCAATCAAAGTGGTCACCTAATCAAGATTTAATATCCTAGATTCCTACGTTTTCCTGTGAACCAAATGCATTAGGGTCATGTGATTGTTCGGTGAAATTAGTTGAGGTGCGCGCAAACTAGCTCAAACACTCACTGATATCAAAAGAGAAAACTAAAACTTTGTATTTATGAAGTTCACAATGACAAAGCAAATAGGAAACTTAAAAAGCACTTGGTGGAGTATTAAGCTACTCTTTGAAGGTTATCTCAGATCATGGTGAGATGAAAATTAGTTTTTTTTTTTTTTTTGATCAGATGTATGGGAGGGTAATCAAGCATTGGCTGCTTGTTTCCAAAAATCTTTGAAATTTAGAAAATAAAGAGATGTCTATTATTGAAATATGGGAGAGAAATTCTAAAACATGGAAAGACTTTGTAAGAAGAACATTGAGGAAAGAGGCTGTGGGTGATTTTGTTATCTTTTGCTGTTGATTGAGGGTGTTTCAGTTACTGAAAAGGAAGACAACAGAAAGTGGGGTTGGATGCAACTGGCTCTTCGGGTAGTTCTTTGTTCAAAGCACATGGTAGGTGGTCCTCTATTCATTTCAGGAGTTTTTGTATGCTGTTTGGAAACTTAAATGCTAGAAAAGTTGATCTTCTGGTAGTTAATAATTAATATATTTGGAAGGCTGAAGCTCTACTGAAAAACTCCTAAGTAGATGTTTTTTTCGGGAATTGGAGCTTCAGCTCACTACATACATGGGGCACCCACGCTCGTCCCAAGACCTGGACCCAGAAGGCAACGCAGTGAGAGAACGGGCACTAGTTCTTCATATGATGATTTTTTGTTTTTATTTTAAGGAAGTTGAAACTTGAGAGACTTGTTGAATTGTAATTTTTCAAATATCAATTGTAGTTTTTTTGTTTCTTTTAAGAAAACCAGTAAAACTCTGTATGATGTTTTTCCCCTTGAACTCATTGTTAATCATCTTTGTAGCTACGTTTGTAGGGTAAGTAGATGGCTTGTTTCTGTATCCAAGAAATTTTGAGTGGCGTTGCCGTTGTTTAATATCTTTCTTTGCATTACACCTCTTCTTGTCATTTATGTTTTATAAGGTTTTTGGCCACTTGTATATGCTGCAACAAGAATTTGTCTTCTCCTTTCAAAAAAAAAAAAAAAAAAAAAACAATTTGTCTTCTCCATGTTTGTTGCTGTTTTTTTAAAAAACTATTTTTATCACTCTTCCCTATTTTGCTTATTTCCAGGCATATGTGCGGACATTGCAATCTCAAAACATGAGTATTGGTCTTCTTTAGCTCCTTTGCCATTCGAAGTTGTTATTTCTGCTGGACAAAAGGCTAAGGAGGAGCCTGAAGGTTGATGCCCCAATTTGATATCTTGCATTTACTCTTATCCACTTCTCAGTACTTGATGAATGGAAATAATGTTGGGCATCCATGTTTCAGGTCGAAATGATCAAGATAGGAGTAAGCTCATCCAAGATTTAAATGATCTCTCAGGAGAAGGAAATATAGAGAGTATGCTTTCAGTTGAAATGGGATTGAGAGAATTAACATCTCTAAAGGTTTTTTTTTTTAATTACTTTTTCCTTTCAAATTTCATTATTGTCTATTTCTCCTCTTATCTGCCTCTTCCATCATTTCCCCACCACATTTTGAATGTGAATGATAGCTCTTTGTAGCTTTAGTCATTCTGCTGTATCCTTCTTGCTGTTAATGATATGACCATGCCCTTATTTTTGCATTTCTAGGTTGAAGATGCAGCTGTGCTTGCATTGGCACAACATAGACGTCCTAGTTTGATTCATCAATCTGGTAATAAGTTTTTTTCCCAATTAGTGCATCCACGGTTCTGTTGCCCAACAACTTTTGAAAGATTGCATTTCCAGTTAATCAAGAAATTTTGAAGATTGATGATTTTTACTCACCCTTCGTAGTTTCATACAATGAAATTCGTTTCCATAAAAAAAGATTTTTTACTCACCCTTCTCATTTAGTCATAACCTATATTATTTACTTTGAAAAATCAGAGATTTGTTTCCTTTTATGTATCAATCCTAATATGGATGGATTACTTGGTTGGAAGCAATACTTTTTAGAATTTGGACCTCGATAATTATTTTGGTGTTTTAGGAGTTTGATTTGTAATGATTAAAAACTGAATGATTTTTCAACTGAATCTAATAGGAATGGTACACATAAAGTTGCTTATGTTCTTTCTATTTTTTAATCACAGATTCAAAATCACCTGCTGATATGAAGTTTTCTGAGGCTTTTGGTAAGTTGACTATTGTACCTCATACATCACTCACTAGATGTTTAAGAGATTAAAACCGCTGTCGAATCCTTGTAGTCAGCTTTATGTTATTTATGGTTGGTGGCGGAAGGATAAGCTTGCAAGGGTATACGACATGATTCATTTGACAGAGTCACAGAGCATAAGATTATATGGATATCTTGAACAAATTAGAGTGCTGAAGCTATAAAGCATAGTCTAAAACGAGAGGCATATTTCGTCATGTGCCTTCTAACTTGACAATTTATCTCTAATCTTAAAGAGCGACCCTTTATTTTACTAAATACTCTGTAAACTCGCTTTCTTTTTTCACTTCTCTCACTACATAGTTTCTGCTTCTTTCTATTGTAAACATTTTTCTTTCACTAATATCTCCTTGTACACATTTTCTTTCACCTTTTATTTTAAAATTAATGGTCTTTATTTTAGTAAAATGATCATTTTATAAGTATTTCTTGAAAATAGTATTAATTTTTTAAATGCTTTTAATTACATTAAAAATATTTAAACCGAATAATAAAGTAATTTATTATTATTAAGCACCTTACTTCACCTTAGCCTTAGGCTCTAGGTATACAATAACATTAAGGTGTTGTAATAACATGGTGATATAATACACGATGGTTTTAGCATGGTTCATACACGCTCACACAACAAGAACAAGAAGAAAGAAAGGATGAAAGAAGAGTGCAAGTTAGGCTTACGGGTTATATAATGATTGAACTTCTCTCTTTGCAGAACTAAGTGAAGCTGAAGCTGAAGATGTTCTTTTTAAGGAGGTAGTGATATCTGTTTCATCTTTCTTGTTGGTCGTGATGATTATTTTATCTCCTACTTTTGGGGATTATAGCATGCCTTGGTTTTGGTTTTGGTTTTGAGATGGATGCCCACAATAATTTCGTATGGAAACTCCATTGAGCAAAAGCACCCAGTTCTGTACTTGTCTTCAGTTAATCAAATCTTTGATGTTGTTTGCTATTATAGCCTATGAGCATATTTTCTTTTCCTTTTATTTTCTGTAAGATCGTCATTAGTTCTTTTTCCAGAGTTATTAACTTGTCAAGTATTCGAGGTTGAATAAGTAAATTATTTGTTCAATTTTTTATGAACTGTTTAACAAGCTTACAATCCGATAGCATATCTGTATCAGGACATCATACCACTTTTTGTTCCTACAAAAATCAACATGGAGCATCTTTGGATAACTTATGTTTGCATGAGTTAGACTGTCCGGTTTGAAATTGGCTGAGTATGAAAGCTTATGCAGGCTTGGCTTACTTACTTTTGGAGAAGAGCCAAGGTATATGGTGTTGATGAGGATGTTGCAGATGAGCGGCTTCAGTTTTGGATCAGTCGTAGTGGACAGCCTCCTACTTCACATGATGCTGTGGATGGTACGATATACATTTTCCGATACTGCTGCTGCTGTCACTGTCTTTGATATCTCTGAATTTTGTTTTCAAATGTTGCATAGCTCTTAGCGAATTAGTTTTCTTATCATTTTGATGTTTTACAAAACTTTCTTCAGATTTAAAAAAAAAAAAAAAAAAATTCATATAATACCAGAATTTTCCATTCACACTACAGAAAAGTTCAATTCTTACCCTTACAAAAAAAAAAAACGACCCTTAGAGATTCCGATTATAGGGGAAATTGTGCGGTTTGTTTGGAGTTACTTCTTTGAGATATTCGGTTTTCTAGACATTGAGATTATAGTAGATGATCGTGGAGTTCTTCCTCCCTCCACCCTCCGTCCACCTTTTAAAGAGAAGAAGGATCTTCTGGCAAGCTAGTGTTTGCTCTTTGTTGTGGACCACAATTTTCTCTTTAGGCGTCGACGACAAAATTATTTTGTAATTAATTATTAGGTTTCATTTAATTACTTGACCAGAGTTCCTTACGGTAGTGGGATGTCCTTTTGAGAGCATGTTCTTCTGTATGTCCTTATAGATTATCTTAAACAAAGGCTCTAATGGAGTTAGGATTCTAACTAAAAAGATGATAAATGTAGATATAATTTGTTTGACTGGAACCTCAGATTATGGGATTTCTATCATCTGAAATGTAACTTATATTCCGTAGCACAAGTGTATATACAAGTTCATGAAATGGCTTTAAGTCTCATTTCGTATTGGCAGTTGAACGAGGTCTTATAGAGCTCACAAAGCTTGGAATTGAACAACAGCTTTGGGAGGCATCTAGAAAGGAAATCGATCAATCTTCTGATCACAAATCTACAAGGGATTTAGACACCTAATCCTGAAAGACCACCACCCAGATTAATACCTCCTCAAATGTCAGGTTTTTTGCAACACATCTTCTATGTCCATTCTACTTTTATCCTGTGACATTCTGTTACATCTACTCAATTGTACGATAGACTTCACTCCAATTCTTTCAATTAATTTTCCCCATGTTTAACTTTCCCTTATAATTTGTCTTCATGTGTGTTTTTCTCCCTTTAAAAACATATGAATGCCAAAAAAAAAAAAACGCATCCATAATCTGTATTTTACTCTTTTTTTTGTTCATTATCATCATTATTTCTCTCTTAAGGCAGGTGTTACTCACGAGGTTCTGTGTAATAATCATTTCCAAACATTCTTTTGAGTCTCCCATGAAAATTCAAACAATCCGTTAGAATGTCTATTTGTAGTCCACAAGAAATTGTTAGGTTGGCCATATGTTTTAACACAATTTAATTACTAGATATATTGATTGAAACAATAGATTCCTAAGCTAAAAAAGATAACTAAAACAAGAATGTAAAAGAAAACAAACACTTGCCTCCATCCATAAGTCTATCCCAAGGGCTGAATAAGATTTTTTCAATCAATTCCAAATTTGGTTTTGAATATGCTAGATGTCTAACTTTGATAGTTCATTGATCATGCAGATAAGGCCAAACCAACCACACATGGCCACAGCGGAGACAGCAATATTTTGATTTTAGCAATATCTAGATCCATCATTTTCAAGCAAGGTGTTGGTATGTAATGAAGTCAACATTTATTTAAACAATTTGCAAAATGGGGACTCTTCATCAAAGCAAAACAAGTGAAAAAAAAAGGCTGTCTGTCAATGACTGCACTTCTTCACGAGGTTGCTCCAGTAATATTAATGATATAGCCCTTGTACTGCACCCTCATTTAATATTCTTTGTCCCCCATTCTTTCAGCTGATCAGCCTCCTTCCCTCAAATTTTGAACCTAATTTTAAGCATTCATACCCCTATTTGCAGAACCTCAAAATTAACTTAAAAATAAGCATATAACGGGGACATCCATCTCAAAACCAATTGGCGATGAGAGAAGTAGTCCACCTTTCTTATATATTATATGAGATCTCCACTCTTTTCGATGTGAGATCTTAACAATCTCTTCTCAAGGTGGTATCACTTTTGAGTTCACCAATCTTCATTCGGATTCCAATTCCACTTTTTTTATTGAATCGAATACTTGTTTAGACTTAATGAACTTTGATACCATATTAGATAGTGTGAACATTAATTTCTTAGTCCACCTTTCTTATATACTATTATAAGGTCTTCATTATTTTCGATGTGAGATTTCAACAAAATTGAACTCTTCAACTCTTTTTCTTCAATGGCGTTTATAAAAGCAATATATATATAAATGCAATTGTTGCAGTGTCAACACAAATCCTCAAAAGGGTTTGCAGGAGAAAGAAGGTGAAGGAAAATGGAGGCTAATGGGGATGGGATTTTGAGTTAGTTGTCGGTGAAAACTAGGGTTCACGAGATGCATGGGCTTACATTATTATTATTATTATTATCATTATTATTATTATGTCATCTTTTTATCTAGTTAACTATATTCCCTGCTTTCGAGGAGTATTGAATTAGTGGCCTCTCTTTTAATTCAATTTGCAGAGGCTGAATTTACATATCTCATTGTAAAATACTGTTTCTGTATGGTGTGTGAAGCTGAGTTTATGTAAGGCCATGGCAGAGACAGAGACTTATCTTCAGATGAGGACTAGGTTTTTATTGAAGAACAGGGTGTTGCCAAAATGCCAACAAGGGTTGATGGCCTCAGATTAAAATCAAATTTAGCTTTCCAAATTCATAAAATTCAACACAAAGCTAATTTTTGCGTTATATGCATGAAAGAATATGTACTTGATGAATTTTCACACAAAAGTCTTATGGTAAAAATTACTTTTGGTATATGCGAAGATATAGATTTTTAAAGAAAGATATAGATTTCAACACTTTGTTTAACGTGTAATTTGATGAAATTGCAAATTTATGATAAAATTGGCACACCTTATCAAGTTTAGGAGAAAATAGTTTTTCCCTTGAATTTATTAAGCTAAACTTGTTCTTCCAAAATACATGGTTATGCACTTTTTTTTTTTTTTTTTTTTTTTTTTTTTAATATTTCCAAATTTTGAATATGAGAATAATTCAATCAGATTTGATGTTGTTAATGAACACAAAGTGTAATTCCACGATAGTTAGATAAGAGGTAGATTTAATTATTTTTATTGACACGAGACTTTTTGGGTAAAACAAAAAATAAAGGGGATTTTGCATGTATAACAAAAAGGATAAATTATTTCCATCTATAGTACAATATCAAATTAATTCATTTATAGCAGAAAATTCAAATTAAGTTTTATTATTAGTTGAGTTTTATTACTGATAGAAAATTATGTTCTATCACTGGTTGAGTTCTTTGACCGATAGAATTCAATTTTTGGTAGACTCTTTCTATCACTGATTGATTTCTATGATTGATAGAAAATTATGTGTTGTAGAAGAATTATTTTAATAATTATGCTGTAAATATAATACAAGAGGTAGAATGCACTGCCGAGGATAAATTTTCAAAAATAAAATTATGAAGGCCTTATTTCTAAAGTGAAAATATCATATTAATGTGGAGATTTTTTTTAAACGAAAATGATTTAGTAGGATGCAATTCTAATGCTCGGATGTGGTGTGCTCAATTGTAATTATGAAAGATGACTATTCAATAACTGAAGTCCATAGGGGTTATTTTGTCAGAGGGATTGTAAAAAAATTGTGTTTGGATAAAAGTTGTATGCAAGAGAAGTTATAGAGTGTTTGGAGGAGGGGTTGAAGGAAGTTATTTATTAGTATTTTTTTTATGTGCTAAACAAACATGGGATAGATCTTACCTCACACTCCTTTCGCTCCTCCCCCTAATTAAAAGTAATTTTAGAAACTCTTACAACAATTTAAGAATACCTTAGCTTATTAGTAACACTTTCCAAAACTTTAAAAATACATCGAAATCATTTGGGAAATGTTCGAGTGTTTGTGCTTTTTTCTATTAAAATTTTTTATATATATTTCTGTGAAAAAAACCATTCACCTGATAAATACTACTCAGAAAAAGTGCATATGAAAAGTAGGGCAGTGAACAAAAAAGATGAAGAACAAAATTGGCAGAAGTAAATTAGTGTAACGTTCCAGTGAGAGTTTGTTTGTCCAAAAGAGACGCTTTTTGCTTTCTTCTCTGCTCTTTCACAAACCCCATAACCAAACGCCGAATTCAAAACAAACAAACAAAAAACAAAAAGATAATGCCCTTTTCTTTCTGCAACCATCTTCTTTTCTTTCCTTCAATTCAATTCTCCATATCCTTTTTTCTCTCTCTTTCTTTCTCATTTTCCTCTCCACCTCACTGCAGTTATCTCTTTCTGTCAGCTTTTCCCCCCATTTTTCGCCATTCCCAAGAAACACTTTGAATCCAACCTGTAAAAAACACTCAAAAACTCCATTTCAGCCCTCTTCTTCATCATGATTTCCAGAGTTGGGAATGTTATTTGGATGGAGAATCAAGAGGATGAAGACTCTGGTTCTTGGACTAAGAACAACAACAGCAACAATCATCTCAATCACCCTGCTAATAATTGCTCTGTTTTGGAGAACAAGGACGAAATGAGCTCTCTCTCAACCTTCAAATCCATGCTCGAGCTTGAAGATGACTGGTCCATCGCTGGTAATGCTCTCCAAAGCTATAATGACATCAATGGCATTACATTCTCTCAAAATTTCACTGACCCACCTGACAATTTGTTGCTCCCCAATGGAGATTCGTCTTCTTCTTGCTCGCCTTCTTCCTCTGTTTTCAATAACATCGACCCATCTCAGTTGCGGTTCTTCTTACCTCAAACTCGCACTTTGTCTTCACTTCATAAGGTCATTGGTAATAACCCTTTAGAGCATGGCTTCGATTTGGGGGCAGAGGTTGGGTTTCTTGATGGCCAAGCTTCGAATGCTTCGGCTCTGCTAAACAATGGAGGTGGGTTAACTGGGTTCACTGATTTAAGCCCAAGTAGTCAGATGAACTGTCATAATTTGTGCTTAGGCTCTCAATTGGTGACAGCCCCAAACGTAACCCAAATGGCTGAAAATTGTTCGGGTTTGGCTGGATTTCAGAGTTTCGATGAGAATTTGGGAAATGCTCTGCTTCTGAATCGGTCTAAGCTTTTGAGACCACTTGAATCGTTTCCCTCAGTGGGATCTCAGCCGACTCTTTTTCAAAAAAGGGCAGCTCTAAGGAAAGGTTTACCGGATAAGGGAGGCGATTTGGGGGTTTTGAGCTCCGGTGACGGCTGGTTTTCAAACAGGATTGAAGGAAAAAATGAAGTGGGTGATGAAAATGGGAAGAAGAGGAAAATGGGTTATGGAGATGAGCTGTTGCTAGATACTAGCATCGACACATCGTGTTTCAATTATGATTCTGATGATTTTACTGACAATAATAACAGTAAGTTTGATGAGAGTGGTAGAAATGTTGGAAATACTTCTAATGGTAATAGTACGGTGACCGGCGGCGACCAGAAGGGGAAGAAGAAAGGACTTCCGGCAAAGAATTTGATGGCGGAGAGGCGGCGGAGGAAGAAGCTTAATGATAGACTCTACATGCTGAGATCTGTCGTTCCCAAAATCAGCAAAGTAAGAATTCCTTGGCATTTTCTTTGTTTTTTTTAGTTTCATTTTTTGTATTTCACGTGATATTTTATTATTTTCGACTCTTTAGACTTGCTCATAAGAACATCCATCCACGTTTCTTTAAACCACCAAAATCCTCGTTTTTTAACTGATCAAGAATGCTTTAAGCTCTTATGATTGATTAGAGGTATTTAGTTCATAAATGGAGAGACATATAGGCATCTAACCATAGATTAACTAATTAAGTTATATTATCTTTCCCTTTCACAGTTCACGTGTGTTTAACTCAAAATATAAAAATAAAAAATGGAGATGGAGATGTGGGTGTGGGTGTTTGAAAATAGGCCACTAGAAAGTTGCAAGTCTAGTAAAGAATGGAATTATTTTTTCTTTGTTTTAGCATAAAACTGAGGGAAAATGAACGAGTTCAGCCCTGCGCCTTTTCTCTTCTTTTCAGTCTCATTCCGAGTTTAGTTTTGATTACATTTCGTTTATCATTGGTCATCTCACATGCTGTTCATGTGTTTTTCCTTGCTCAGTTGTCATTTTTAATACACGCTAACCTCGACTAATCTTAATAGGACAACCCTTTGACCGTGTACTATTTTTGGTTGACAAGAAAATCTTATAAGAAATGATCATCAAGGAACAAACTCATTTATCTTAGTTCTCCAAAACTCTTTTGATCATTAGACCAACCTATAATGATTTGCTCTAGCCCCTCGGTTGTACTTTTGGTGTCCATTGAATTAGTATTCATTTGGATTCTTGAACTGGGCTTTCAGATGAAGTCTAGGTTTGTGTCATTACATAGCTGATATACAGACATTTTCATCATATCTGTACTCTCTGTTTAAACCTGTTCGGATGTAACTTGTAATTTAGGCTTCTAAGTTATCAATGAACGGTGTTAAAAAGGTGAAAGAATCTTTTATTTGTTCACTTTCTTTTGGATCTATATACTAAGGGAATATTCCAAGAAGTTCAAAATTACTGTGTGACCATGAACGCAAGAATTTTAGATTCCAATTTTTTGCATCTGATAACATTTGGTATGTTGTAGTTGTTTTCAGTATACAAATGTTCAAGGTGTTCTTAACGTTTTCTGCTCCTTTCCCTCTGCCAATGACTAGATGGATAGGGCTTCAATTCTTGGGGATGCAATTGAGTACCTGAAGGAATTACTGCAAAGAATCAATGACCTTCATAATGAATTGGAAGTTGCCCCTTCTGGGACAGCGTTGACGCCGAGCACGAGCTTTCACCCCCTGACTCCAACTCCGCAGAGCCTCTCAAGTCGTATAAAGGAGGAGCTTTGTTCTAGCTCATTTCCCAGCCCTACTAATAGCCAACCTGCAAGGGTAAATTCCTTATCTTGGGACAACTTTCCTTTGTCCTTCACATGATTTCATGGCTGTATTACTTGCTAAAACCCTGTAATCTGAAGAAGTGATATTACTGTGTTAATAGGTTGAAGTTAGGGTACGAGAAGGTCGAGCGGTAAATATACACATGTTCTGTGGTCGTCGACCTGGTCTCTTGCTCTCCACAGTTAGGGCATTGGATAATCTTGGATTAGACATCCAGCAAGCTGTGATTAGCTGCTTTAATGGTTTTGCCATGGACATTTTCCGAGCAGAGGTGAAACCTTGCTTAAAACTAACACTTCATTCTTTTGTTTGCTTTTCACCCATGCTAACTAAAACTAACCATTCTAAATCCAAGAATAGTTTCATTTTCAAAATAAAAGGAGTATTTATTTGTAAATGACTAAACTCAAAACATATCTTTCTTAATACCTCGACCCTTAAGAAGTGGCTGATAAGAGCACATATATTTTCAGCAATGCAGCGAAGGCCAAGATGTCCCTCCTGAGCAGATAAAAGCATTGCTATTGGATTCAGTTGGTTTCAATGGTGCAACATAGATTTCTGTGGGACAAGTCAAGAGTGTTTGTCTTTTGACAAACTGAACTATTCCAATTCATGTTTTACCTCCTTTCTTAGGTAGCTGCCGAGTTATCTGTTGTTCATCAAGAAAATGACTCCATTGTTGGCTCAAAAGTAAAATCTTCCTTTGTGTTATTTGCCCCGACTTGCCGTTGAGATGATTTTTTCAATTTGTAGTTGCCGTTTGTGCAGCTATTCCATGTTCCAAAACGGGTATATCAGCATAGCACAACGATTATCATTATTTTTTAATTTAGCAACGATGCAAACTTATAATCTCTTGATTATTAAGTTGTACAAAAATGACAATAAATCTATGCTCTTGTTGATGAATTCAATTCATAGTCCTCACCTACGCTAGAGTCAATTTCCTTACTTGACATCCAAATATTGTAATGTCATAAGATATTAGTCAGTCGAGGTGCGAGGAAGTATATATA
>JBBMKA010000005.1:8367066-8386476 GCA_037833695.1 Sechiopsis laciniata | reverse complement strand
AACTTATTTACTTGGGTTGATTCAAATTTTTTGGATTAAATACCTTTTAAATTTTTGTCCACTTGGGTGGGGTCTACATCACCGGCTTAGATTTTACCCACTTAGACGGAACAAATCAAAATTTGGAAAATCATTACCCTTATGAAGCTCTAATGATAATTAAAAGTGATTCACTTCCTTTGAAATGAAGTTTATAACATATTGTTAAAAGAAATAGTGGCATTATGTTGGATCTAGTTATCAAGAGATTTTTTTTTTTTTTTTTTTTTTTTTGAGTTACTAGTTATTAAGAGGTTGCGGGTTTGAGACCCATCCCACATTTGTTATTGAAATATAACTTATATACGTTGATGGTTGATTTATTGGCTCTCGGTTAATAAGCTTAAGTTAACTAACCTAATTTATTTATTTCTTTTATTTGAATATTAAATTTATTCATTTATATTATTTGAATAATACATTGCATTTGCAAGTAGGTACGGAAACCAAACTTACAATTTTTATAATTTTCAAAGTTAAAATTGATTCTTACACTTCGATAAATCTTTCTAAAGAATTTCTATGGTTTGAAAATAAAAAACTTCATAAAGTAATTTGTAGTTTTATTAAATTATAGAAATTAATTCTAAAATTGATGTCACGTAATTTAAAATTTTTTTTTTTTTCAGAGCCACACAAATCAAATTTACAGTGTAGCCTAAAATGGTTTACAACAAGATCCATAGGGTTAATCTGAGTGTATTATTTACCATCTTAGAGAAGGTGACCTTTGCTCTCCTACCAATAATTTATTTTGGTTAACTCACTGTCTATTATCCCTTAAATTTGTTGCTTCATAAATAGCATTTTCTCAGTGTCTATTATCCGACCAAACAAGACTTTTACCAAAATGAGTCAAAACTCACATGGCTTTGCTTTTTTGTTTTTTGTTTTTTTTAATGGTTCACATGGCTTTGGTTAATCATTTGATTTTATCATAAGAAAACAAGTACGAAGTAACTGTCAATGCCAACTTGATCTATTAATCGCGTATGTTTCAATATTTTTCCAACTATGCTAAAATTAATGGTAAGTAATAACTAATATACTTAATTAAACATCCAAATCTTCTTCTTCTTTTTTTTTTTTTTTTGGTGTAACATTGGCTCCTAATTGCTTAATTTACAATACATTGGATCTTTTTAGGTTCACGAGTAGGCTTTTGTATCCGATCATCTCCAATTTCCACAGCTATGTTGGCTGGCTCCAAAATGTTTTTTCACGAGATATATTATTTGATTCTATAACATATAATGTTTTAGGTAATTGCGCCCCGTTTAATTTGTTATTGTCTTTTTGCATACTAAATACCTATGATGGTTGCTCTAAAAAACCTTTTGTTTAAAATATGTATGTGCATATAGTATGAGAGGCTTTCGATTTTGGTCTACGCATTTATATACAATTTTAATTTGATAATTATTGAACTAATTTAAAATTAACTTCTAATTTATTATCGAACAATACTTGGGTAAAGGTGGGTTCTTACAACCACACATTTTTATGTTTTTGCATTTCTCTCTCCATCAATCAAAGTCAATTTTTATAAAAAAAAGTAAAAATATGTAACTCTAAGGTGGCTTACCAAAGTATTGCTCTTTATTATCAGACCAATTACTGAGTACCAAAATGGTATTTTCAGATTCAGTTTTGTTTCTCAAAGTTTGTTTTTATTAATAAGAACTTTTAGACGAAAAGAAGCCAACCCCAAAAATTTATAAGCAAGCAAGAAACAAAATGAAGAAAATAAATTTGGTTACCATAATTTGCGAGCCAAAAACTGGTGGGGTTTTACCCAATTGAGGAATGAGAAAAATATATAGTTTCCATTTTTCTAAAAGAAAATTTGAAGGAAAAAAGGCTTTTATAAAAAATAATAATAATAATAATAATAATAAAAACTATGAAATTCATAAAAGTAAATTAAATAGAAAAAAAGAGGAATAAAATTTTAAGAATAGTGATCCAAAACATTGTTTTCCTCAAAATTCTCCCATCCAGCCCCCAAAGTTTCACCACTCGGGCACAACATCTCATATCTAAACTTCAAAATAGTATACTTCATAACTACGACGAAATGGCTAAAAACAATCAAGAATCAGCTTACACAATCACAACTATTAGTTTCTATCAATTTTGGCATTTAGAACCGCAAATTTTCAAAAGACTCGACTCAGATTCTTCCCTCTAGTTATCTCTTCTAGCACCAGACCTTCGACGAGCGGGTGCGGCGGCGGCAGCCTCTTCCTTCTCTTCTCCTTCCTTTTCTTTTTCTCCACTGCTACTACTTTGATCGTTCGAACTCTCTGCAGCTACTGCACTCTTCTCCTCTGGTTTTGCCTGAGATCCAACAAAAATACGTGAATTCTCTTATATTTCCATATCCTAAGTTCTTTGCAGCTGAAAAATTATAGATATTTTTAATACTCACCGGTTGTTGCTTCTTCCCTCCAAAGATAAGTCTCAATAAAATAGTGAAGAAAACCACAATTATCGATACTATAATGCCAATGGTGAGGTTTGGTTGCTTCTCTCCCTTTTCAATCACACCCTGCATACCATACATACACATCACCAATCAATATAGGGAAATACTAACTAAATACTGACATCTTCGTAGGAAAACATATACATAGCTCAACCGACATAAATATAGACTCACTACCAACCTAAGGTAATGTATCGAATCCAAGACCTAATGTTTGTTGAACTCAAACAAAAACAAAAGGCCAGCTTCATAAATACAGAGAAGAGCACTAGCTCACTTACCAGTATTTTTGACTTGTATTGACTGAGGAAGGGGATATCAGCAATCTTGTATAAGACATCAAAGACTTTCTTCTGTAGGATAGTCACAAATGCCAGGCATGAGTAAAGACATTTTAATGTTTTCTATTAATGACGGAGAATTACAACTGATGTATCTACCTGGTATTCTGCGAGACCATCGGGACCGGCCGCAGCTGCTTCCTCGGCCTTCTGTTTCTCTTTCTCAACTTCGTACTTTGGCTTCCATTTGGTATCACGATATGAACTTGCAATTTTCTCATCTTTGGCAATCAAAATATTGTCAAACAAGATACCATCTTGCATGGTCCAGATCTCAATTCCGATTGCAGCCACAGGCTCGAAGTTGGGTTTTTCAATTTCGAAGTAGCTGGGGTTATCAATCTGCTTAGGCTTCCAAATTCCCTGGTAGTTGGGATTGTCGATTTCTGGAGCGTGCCACTTACCCTTGTATTCGGGATTCCTCTTCATTGGTCTCTTCCATTCACCACATCCTGGAGCTACCTCACACTTTGGGTTATCGATCTTGGGTGCCTCCCATTCACCATCCTCTTCATCATCCCAGTCCTCTGGCTTGGTGGCTTCAGGATCATCTATTTCTTCAGGCTCATCATCTAGCCATCCTTCAGGCTTTTCAGCTTCTTCGTCTTCAATTTCCACTGGAGCATCCTCATCCCAGTCATCTGGCTTAACTGCAACCGGGTCAGGAATTTTTGCTCTCTCATCCCAGTCCTCAGGTTTCTTGTCGTCTGGATCGGGAATTGTCTTGGCAGGAATTAGTGGAGGCTCAAAATCATCCTCAGAAAGGAAATTGGCCTTCTTTTTCTCGCTCCCATCAATGAGAATACGCACATCATTGCCAGATTCAAAAATGGCAGTGTACACATGAGATAATTTGTCAGCTGGAACAGAAGGTGGATTCTTTAGATGGTGCTCAACGTACTCTCCAGTCTTGGGATTCTTATGCTTCAAAATGAAGTGCACCTTGTTAGTGGCCCCGCACTTGTCTGGTCCAAACATGACAGAGTAAGGAGATTCATTATCGAACTCCTTAGCTTTCCATCCGGCATCTTGAGGCCGAAGGTACTTCAGATAGGCACCACCACATTCAAGCCCATTTTGTAAGCGAGTCTCAAACTGGAGGACCACAGTTCCATCCTTAAGACTCACTGGCTCATCGACCTCTTTCACAATGGCGTATTTTCTTGCCTTCTCACTCACTAGAAGGCCGTAATCATCATGCCCCTCACTCTTAGAATGCTTCCAGACACCTAAAAACACAAAATAAGTTGCATTAGCAACTCTCTCTTCTCAACCCACGTGCAAGTCTACATATCTATATATACATTCTAGTCTTAATTCCACCATCTTAATGCCATTAACTACTCAATCTTGCTTTATAGCCAAAAAAAAAAAAACTATCTCAATGACGACACATTAACACTTGAAAAACTTAACTAATTGCGAAAGTCCATATTCCCGTTTCTTTATGTCACTGAACAAAAAGCGACTCATAAATCAGCCCCAACCACATAAATGCAAGATCCAGATCACAAAACGAGAGTAGATTTCAAAAAATGGGAAAAAAAAACATAAGCGAAAGCATTAACAACATCCACCAAGTAATTGTATAGACAGTACAAACTCTCTATTGCGGTTTTACCTCATTTAGGCAAACATATCAAGCAATATAGCACATCCAGCTAAAACCAAATTCGGCAAATGCAACGATTTAACAATCAACATACATTTACACAGTAGACAAAAAAAAGAAATCTAACCTTGATATTCGTCCTTCTCAGACACGATCCAGCGGCCTTCAAAACTCTCGTCGAAGGACTCGTACAAGATCTGAACTCCATAAAACAGAAAAGTTCAAAGACATTCAAATACTACTTTCAGACGTAAAACAATCACTTAGATCTCAATGTAAGAGAAATGAATAACGAAATGAAGACCAAATCAAGCTGAAACAGTTCATTACCTCATCGTCCGATGCTCGGAGCTGAGCAAGTGAAAGGCAAAGAACGAGCAAAGCCGCCGCTAATCCTACAGTAACCGCCTTCATCTTCTTCAGGATCTCAAACCCTAAACTCCGTTCAGTCTTTACAAGATATTCAGATCCCGATCAAAGCCGTAGCTAGTCCGGTAACCTTCACTGATTCATACGAAAAATCTATATTAATAGATCTTGAAGCTTTCTCATATCGTTGTTTCCACCAATCAAATCTCGTGACACGTGAAATGAACCAATGGATGTTCACCACGTAGTCAACTTCTTCAAGAACGGAGACTTGTTTAGTCTCCGAATAATGGGCTTTTTTCTTTGGGCTTCGGAATAGGCCCATTTTCCCATAAAAGGTAGAACGACACATTTAAGCCCATGTGTTCATCAAATTATTAATTGTGTTCCCTTAAAGAAATGTTTGTTGGCTCGTGATATTTGTTGCTTGCCTCTAAATACTATCCCATTAAATTATTGGTTCCATCGATAATATTTCACAGAAATATTGGTTGGGCTCTCTAAAATATAGTTTTTCTTGATTTTTTTTTTTTTTTTCTGTTAGATAATTATCCTAAGATTAATGTGCATTATCTTGTGTTGTAGTGTTGTGTGAAACTTATTGAACTCATTAGATTTACTTTTTGTTTGTTATTTTTTATATATAGAATATGCATGAAGTTGTAATGATATGACATACATAGGTTTCACGCTCTTTTTACCTATAATGAAATTCTCTCTACTTGAAATTACTGTCTAAGCCCTATCCTATCAAATGGAGTTTTTGGAAGAGATAAAAATAAACAAATATTTTTTATGATTGATACCCAACCTCTTCTATATTCCTTACATTTTTTTAGTTGTGTGTCATATATTGCTCCTATTGAAAGACATAACTTCTTTGTAGCTTTTACAACTTTTTTGTTTTTGTTTTTTCTTTTCCTTCTTTCCTTTTTTCTTCATGGAGTGAACTTTCTTTTTTTTTTTCTGAAAGAGATTACAAATTGAATGTGAATATCTAAGATCTTATTTGATAACCATTTTGATTTTAGTTTTTTGTTTTTGAAATTTAAACTTACAACAACTACTTTATCATAAGTTTTTTCTTACTTTGATATTTACATTTTACCTATATTTTAAGAAATCAAACCAAAGTTTGAGAACAAAAGAAGTAGCTTTTAAAAGCTTGTTTTTATTTTTAAAATTTGATTAGCATTCGCCTACTTTCTCAAGGAAAGATTGATACAAAAGAAGAAGCACGTTGTAAGAAAGAGTAAAAATAAGCTTAAATTTCAAAAACAAAAAATAAAAAAGTTATCAAACAGAACCTAAGAAGTCTAATTTAGGTTACACCAAGGCCGCGGTAAAGACCAACAAAAAGAACAAGAAATAAAAATAAATAAACAAGCTCTAGAATTTTGAAGGTAAAAGATGGAGGAAGAGGAATGCAACAAAACTTGTGACAGAAGGGAGGTCAATAAATGAACATCGTATAGTCAAGTAACCGGAGGGTCTATTCGAATCCGAATGGACCAAAATAAAAAAACTTGGGAAACAATATAAAATTAGAGTGAAGTTAAAACTTAGTCCATATAAATTTTGTATATTTTTTTTTGTCACTGTCAATCTGAGCCTTTATGTATTATTTAGAGATGTGAAAGTCTTTTTTTTTTTAGAAGAGTTGTTTAGACGAAGAGTTCGAGTCCATAAACTTTAGTTGAAAGAAACATATAATGAAGAAAATAAATTTAGCAACCATTATTTGCGGCCAGAAAATGAAAGAAATAAAAAATAAACTTCATAACAAGGAAAGCATTAACTAATATATCATTTTGAGTAACTAATCAAATGAGTGGATTTTCCAGATTGAGGAATGAGGAAAATGTAAATTTAATATTTCGTTAACGCTAATTAATAAAAAAAATCAATTAAAAAAGAAAAAAGAGGAATGAAATTGTAAAAATAGCTATCCAAAACATTGATTTTTCCTCAAAATTCTACCATCCAGCCTCTCGGCACAAGATCTCATATCTAAACTTCAAAATAATATTCATATCTATCTCCAGCGAACAAAGGAAAGAAGAAAGAAAAAATCAAGAATCAGAGTACAATCACAATTTTACTAGTTTCTTTCCATTTTTGCATTCAAAACAGCAAATTTTCAAAAGACTGATTTTCGTCCCTCTAATTATCTCTCCTAGCACCAGCCCTTCGACGAGCGGGTGCAGCGGCCGCGGCCTCTTCCTTCTCTTCTCCTTCCTTTTCCTTTTCCTTTTCTCCGCTGCTACTACTTTGATCGTTCGAACTCTCTGCTGCTACTGCGCTCTTCGCCTCTGTTTTTACCTGAGATCCAAGAAAAATATGTAAATTCTCTTATAATTCCATATCCCAAGTTCTTTGCAGCTGAAAATTTATAGACGTTTTTAATACCCACCGGTTGTTGCTTCTTCCCTCCAAAGATAAGCCTCAACAAGATAGTGAAGAAACCCACAATTATAGATACTATAATGCCAATGGTGAGGTTTGGTTGCTTCTCTCCCTTTTCAATCACATCCTGCATACATACACATCACCAATCAACACCCGCATTATACGCCAACATCAACATAGATCGACCAGCATCATAACAATCAATATAGCTCGACCAGCATCATAAAGAACGCTCACAAACCTGTATTTTTGACTTGTATTGACTGAGGAAGGGGATATCTGCGATCTTGTATAGGACATCAAAGACTTTCTTCTGCGGGATAGTGACAAATACCAGTCATGAGTAAAGACATTTTAATGTTTTCTATCAATGACGAATAATTAAAACTGATATATGTACCTGGTATACTGCAAGACCAACTGGACCGGCTGCAGCTGCTTCCTCAGCCTTTTGTTTCTCTTTCTCAACTTCGTACTTTGGCTTCCATTTGGTATCACGATATGAACTTGCAATTTTCTCATCTTTGGCAATCAAAATATTGTCAAACAAGATACCATCTTGCATGGTCCAGATCTCAATTCCGATTGCAGCCACAGGCTCGAAGTTGGGTTTTTCAATTTCGAAGTAGCTGGGGTTATCAATCTGCCTAGGCTTCCAAATTCCCTTGTAGTTAGGATTGTCGATTTCTGGGGCATGCCACTTACCTTTGTATTCGGGATTTCTCTTCATTGGTCTCTTCCATTCACCACATCCAGGAGCTACCTCACACTTCGGGTTATCAATCTTGGGTGCCTCCCATTCACCATCCTCTTCATCATCCCAGTCCTCTGGCTTGGTTGCCTCAGGATCATCGATCTCTTCAGGCTCATCATCTAGCCATCCTTCAGGCTTTTCAGCTTCCTCATCTTCAATTTCCACTGGAGCATCCTCGTCCCAGTCATCCGGCTTCACTGCAACAGGGTCGGGAATTTTCGCTCTCTCATCCCAGTCCTCCGGTTTCTTGTCATCTGGATCGGGAATTGTCTTGGCAGGAATCAGTGGAGGCTCAAAATCATCTTCAGAAAGGAAATTGGCCTTCTTCTTCTCACTCCCATCAATGAGAATACGAACATCATTGCCAGATTCAAAAATAGCAGTGTAAACATGAGAGAATTTGTCAGCAGGAACAGAAGGTGGATTCTTTAGATGGTGCTCAATGTACTCTCCGGTCTTGGGATTCTTATGCTTCACAATGAAGTGCACCTTGTTAGTGGCCCCGCACTTGTCTGGTCCAAACATGATGGAATAAGGAGATTCATTATTGAACTCCTTAGCTTTCCATCCGGCATCTTGAGGCCGAAGGTATTTCAGATAGGCACCACCACATTCAAGGCCATTTTGTAGGCGAGTCTCAAACTGGAGGACCACAGTTCCGTCCTTAAGACTCACTGGCTCATCAATCTCTTTCACAATGGCGTATTTTCTTGCCTTCTCACTCACTAAAAGCCCGTAATCATCATGCCCCTCGCTCTTAGAATGCTTCCAGACACCTATTAACAACAAAAGAACGACAAGTTGCATTAGCAACTCTCTCTTATCAACCCACGTGCAAAATTATACATAACTATACATCCTCATCTTGACCTAATTCCACCATTTTAATGCCATTAACTACTAAGTCTTGTTTTAAACCCTAATAAAACTATCTCACAAAATGTCAACCACGTAAATGCCTCGATAGATATAATCATCAATTATAATAAAATTATCAAAGAAATTACACATTAACACTGCTACAAACGTGAATTTAACATAGCTAATTCCGAAAGTCCATATTTTAGTTTCTTTATGTCATTGATTCGTTGAACAAAAAAATCACTCATAAATCAGTCAACCACAGAAAATGCAAGATACAGATAAAATAATGAGAGTGGTATCAAAAATGGAAACAAAAAACAAAAGAAAACAGCCACAGAGTAATTGTATCGACGGTGCATTCACTCTGTTAGCTCTTTTAGACACACAGATCGAGCAATATACACATCCAGGTAGAAACAAATCGGCATATGTAACGATTTTAGAACGAACCAAAATTTACAAAAAAGACTAAAAATAAATCTAACCTTGATATTCGTCCTTCTCAGACACGATCCAGCGGCCTTCGAAACTCTCATCGAACGACTCGTACAAGATCTGAACTCCATAAAAACAAAAAGGTTTAAGACAATCAAATTACACTTGCAGACGTAAAACAGTCACTTGATCTCAATCTACGAGAAACGAATAACGAGATGAAGACCAAATCAAGTTGAAACAGATTATTACCTCATCGTCCGATGCTCGGAACTGAGCAAGTGACAAGCAAAGAACGAGTAAAGCCGCAGAGAATCCTACAGTAACCGCCTTCATCTTCTTCTGGATCTCAAAACCCTAATCTCTGTTCAGCTTTGCAAGATTTAGATCCCGATTTAGAACACTCTCAAAACATTTCAAATAGTCCGGTAAACTTGTTCTCCCATTTCTAGTATTGTATATTAATAGATCTTGAAGCTTTCTTCATAGCGTTGTTTCCACCAATCAAATTTCGTGCCACGTGAAATTAACGAATGGAAGTTTGCCACGTGGTCAAGTTCTTCAAGAACGGCAACTTGTTTGGTCTCCGATTTAATGGGCTTTCTTTCTTTGGGTTTTGGAATAGGCCCATTTCTTTCCTTAAAAGCTAGCAACTTTATGCTTGCACCCGCAATATCTAGTTTCTTTTAAAAATAGAAAAATTCACCTGCAGTAAGTAGTTGTTCTTGTCTTTTCTACGAATGCTGTTCTAACACGTGTCACTTTATTCCCATAAATAGTTTTGAAATTTTTGTGTTAATTTTCTTTCTTATTTTTTTAAATAAACTTATATTTTTTGTTTTATGTAAAGTTCAAACCCATGACCTATTAGTAGTATATGGAGACATTTTTGTTGAACGATTGGGAGTTTTTGTTCTTTTTTATCTTGTAAAAAAAATTAACAATACTAAAAAAATAGCTTTCCTTCTAGGAAATTTTTACTAAATCAGAATAATTTAGGTTAAATCCTAAAAATAATTCAACTTTCGTTTCTTGAATAAAACTATTTTTATTAATTTACGAGGTGTAGTATTATTTGGGGGCATTTGGTTGATGTTGCAAAATTACTCCAGACAAACATTCTAACCATGGTTAGATTTTTCAGATTATTGTCACATGTATTTTTATGTTCGACATTGTAATAGCTTTTGAAATAATAGATGTATTTAGAGATAAAGTTCAAACATATTTTTTTAATTTAGGGGGAAAATTGTGGTAAAATAAAATAATACAAATTATTGACATATAGTTATGATAATTAAATTAGTTTTTGTTGTTTTTCTTTTAAAGAATAGATATAAGATCAGGAAAAAATGAGGCTACAAGTTATACTCGCATCACATCAAACTTTGTTTTTTTGTATTTTTTGAATGAATGAGACCATTACATATTAATTAACAAATGAGACTACGATAAGAAGTTTTATATTCAAGTTTATCAAAAGCCATCATATAAGTAGATAATTATTTTGAACTGAAAAAACTGAATTAACAACCGCTCACACAACAAAATCGTGGGGAATTTGTTTTGTGGTTATATAAATGGATTGGAAACTTCACTTCTCACTTATATTTGTAAAAATCAAACCAAAATTTAGAAGAATAAAAAAAGTAACTTTCAAAAATTTGTTTTTGTTTTTAAAAGTTAGTTAGCATTCATATATTTTCTTAAGAAAAGATGGATACATCGTAAGAAATTTGAGTAATAATAGACTTAAATTTCAAAAAATTAAATGTTTATCAAACGGGCCTACAATTTTTGTTTTTGTTTTTTTAGCACATATATATGGGCATACAAAAACACTACTCTCAAATAATATGAGAACTAAATATCGATTTCTAAATTCGACCGTAAAATTAAAATGGATTAACACTAAAAGAAAGAAGAGAAAAAACTAAATTAATCATAATATTAAAAATGGAATAATTTATTTTGTATATAATTATTAAAAATATACATATTATTAAAGATGTCATTCAAAAATTTATATGATTTCAATTTCAATTTTGCTTACTCAATGCAACTATCTTAATCATTCATAAAGTTATTAGACGTGTGTCTAACGGGGTTATTTTATAATACTATTGATTTTTGGCCATCTCTAATTAATTAATTTTAATTAATCAATGAATTAATGTTTTGATGATAACAAACTTGAAATTTATTTACCGATAAATATAGTGTTTTGAAGTATACATTATGTAGAGCTTGAAATAATAATTCAAACACATTTTGAATTACTCAAATCGAAGTTGAAATGAAAAAGTTATGGCCTAAATGAGTTTAAATGGTAAATCCCAACGTGATGATGGAGCAAAATTTGGCCAATCCAAAAATAATCCGTGTAGTCTTGAATGTTTGACACATCGACTCTTTTTGTGTTTTAAAAAGTCAAGGTAGAAAAAAAGTAAAGGAAATAAAAATAAAAGTATACATTATTATATTATTATTTGAGAATGTGTTGGTAACTTTCTTAAAAAAGAAAGAAAGTTATATGTTATTCTACTACTTTTATGTGTTTGTCCAAATGCAACTTTTTGAATATTATAATATTATTATACATTGTGTTAACTTTTTTAATATTATAATAATATTATGTTTTGTGTCTAACTGTAACTTTTTTAATATTAAAATATTATTATGCTTCGTGTCTAACAGTAAATTTTTTAATATTATAATATTATTATGTTTTGTGTCTAACGGTAACTTGACATTTTTATGTCTATTTAAGCTTCATCTTCTTCTCCAAGTGAAAACACCAAGTTTCATATTTCTCCATCCTAAAAAATAAATAAGTCTCCCTTCTTGCTCCCTCCAAGCTTTCAATTTATTATTTTCATATTATTCTTGAAAGATAAATTATTGTTTTGTGAGGATTGACTTGTGGGAGTTATATTTGTAAATCCACTTTTTTTTTAGAGAGTTTGTTCATCTTGATCTTTAATTTCTAAATCATTATAAGGTTCTTTTGATCACGAAAAAGAGAGGTTGTAACAGTTTGATCTTGAGCCATGGAAAAGATCGAGTTTGTTCTTGCTCCCACAAAAAGAATGTTGTAACGGTTTGATTCTAAACTGTGGAAAGAGTCTTCGTTGTTTTAGTGGAATACCTAGGAAGAGTTTGAGGAGTTGAGTAGGGACGCCGAACCACTATAAATTCAGAGTGTCAATTTCTCTATTCCTATCTTATTTTATTTTTGCAATTAATTTGTTATATTACATTGTGTGAAATTAATTGCTATGTATATACAGATTTGATTTGTTTAATTTATCTTGATATATTCTTTACCAATATTTATGTAATAGTTAAATAGGGTGTTTGAAATTGATATTTGATAATTTACTATTTAATTTGTATCGTATTCTTGGTTAAATTGATTGATTAGTAAAAAGTAAATTAATTTGCTTAATCGAGCCCACATTAAAAAAAGCTTTATAAAAGTTTAAAAAATCCTATTCATCATCTCTAGGATTGTCATACCGATCCAACATCCTAAATCATAAATTTTGTAGATAGGAAATTTTCTAATCTAGGTAGAATTTAAAAATTTTCACACTACCTCAATTCGTTATTTTCCGTAAAATAAGATTTGAAAAATGATGCATAACTCATAAAATAAAATAATACATGTCAAATATTGAATTAAACAAAAAAGAGAAATATATGTAGTATTGTGTTTAAAAAGTTTTTAATGAACATGGTTGAGACTTTAACCTAGATACATGTTCCCGTACACAAAACCACTTAGATAAACATTCCACTTGTATAGCAACTTTTTTTTTTTTTTGAAGAGCAGTATCGCAACTACATCACGCTTATTTTTATTTTATTTTTTTGATGTCTTATTTTTATTTTTTTTAACATTCATAGTTATGTGAGTTGTCAATAAACCTATCAACTATTGTCACGGATATATTTATAACCTTAAATTTCTCCTACAAAGGAGGTATTAATACTCTTAAATAAACTTTATGAAAAAAAATTCTCAAATAAACGGCAATCAAATACGAATTTTTGGATTGAAATTGAACTTGATTACTATCAAATAATTGTAACTATTCAGCTATCTTTCTGTGGTAAATTTTAAATTTTATATATTCATTCGTGGAGAAATCCATACATTTTAGTACATAAATTTAATATTAAAAAATTCAAATAATATCACATATCCAAAAATGTTATCCAAGTTTTTCTGTTCATCAAATTATTAATCTTCACGTTTCAAAAAAAAAAAAAAAGAAATATTATTAATCTTCAAGTCAATGCAAGAAAAGATCATGGAAGACACTACTAAAGTTTCTTCATGTAAATGCTGCCCACGTTCCGAGACCTCGTGGCGGATTATCTCTTTATTTTTTGTGGTATAAAAACCCGATTGACGCCCAATTCCATTCACCTTGAGATTCCTCCTCTTAGTCACCATTTTCTCCGGCAATGGCGCCTGCACTACCATCGTCGGAGAACTGTAACAATCAAAGATTGATGTCTGGGAAGAAGCTCGAGTTCGTCGGTTCAACATATTTCACCGATAATGGCCAATGTGTGGAAAAGGAAAAGCAGATTTCAGTGGATCCGATATCGTTGAGAGCGTCATCGGCGAGAGAGGACATGATCGTCGTTCCGGCCATTTCAGCTCCCGACGTCGCCGATCGTCAGTTGCCGCCGCCGCCGCTACCTCCGACGCAGTTCAAGTTCTTGACCTATAGTCTATCTAACTCCGCCAATTCATCTCCTCGATTAGGTCTAATGAAAAAGAGAAGCAAACTTGAAAATCAAGGATCGCACCTTAAATTCTCCAATTCGACGAAAATCAAATCGCCGGCGCAGGAAGAAACTCAGATTCGAAGAAGCAAATCGTGTGGCGAAGGGAGAGCTAGTGCACCGGCGGACGATTTGGATCTGTGGTTGAACAAAGCGAGTTTTCCAGAAACGAATTTTTCCAGGATTGAATCGAACAAGGATGATCGTAAAAATAGTGCGAAGAATTTAGATCATGTAGATGACGGATTTAAATGTGGAGCGTTGTGCTTGTTCTTACCAGGATTTAGCAGAGGGAAGGCAGTTAGGTCAATCAGAAAGGAAGAACAAGAAGAAGAACCAGAGATTGGAAAAGTCAGGATATCGAGAACCGAGATTGGAAGTGTGATATCGAGGACAGTTTCCATGGAGAAATTCGAATGCGGATCATGGGCTTCGTCGGCAATGCCGAACGATACTGGGGAAGACGAATCCAGTGGTAACCTGTTTTTTGATCTGCCAATGGAGTTAATGAGAAATAGCGTTGATGCAAATGCACCGGTTAATGCAGCTTTCGTCTTTGATAAAGATCATAAGGGCGTTCCAAAGAATAGCTCGACGAAATTAGTCCAAAAACCGAACGAATCGTCTCATCATGTTCGATTTTCGGCATCGGCATCGTCTCCTTCAACGCCACCTTCCCCAGGTTCTTGCATTACACCTAGATTGCGCAAGGCAAGAGAAGAGTTCAATGCCTTCCTAGAAGCCCAGAACTCTGCTTAGGTACTTAGCTTATCATGAAGAACTAGAAAATTATGAAAGCTTATTTAAATGAATTGTGAGAGCTTCTTAATATATAATGTAGCTACTATTTGATAAATTAGTACATCAACTTGTTTCTCATAACAAAAGAACAGCGATTGCCATAAAACCATACTGATTGTGACAATTTCTCAATTTCTCAAGAATATGTATCAGTCTTCTTCTTCTTATCATAATCTGCTGTTCTAGGATGATAAACGTGCAGGAGCTGATCACAAACTTGCCTTGATACTGGCCTTTCTTGTGGGGCAGTTTTAGTGCAGAGCAGGGCTATTTCAAGGACTTGGAATGCTACAGATTCTTCGCCCGGCGAGAGCGGCTTCAAACACGGGTCTATCAACTCCTCCCTATCAGCCATACTTTGCATTTCAACTCGTGTCTCTACCCATCTTACCATGTCCATATCCACACCAAAAGCTTCATCTGTAGGCATCTTGCCACTTATGAGCTCCATCAGTACAATTCCCATGCTGTAAACATCACTCTTTTCTGTTGCCTTTAGAGAATAAGCATACTCTGGGAAAAGGAAATGTACATCAAACATTAGTTAGGCTGGCTAATTATATATTTCATCAACTAACTAGTGAAAGAAAATGGTGTCACCTGGAGCTATGTAGCCATAAGAACCAGCAAACCATGTTTTCGATTCTGTGTCGGTGTCGTAGTTCTCAGCAAGGGCTTTTGCCAGGCCGAAATCCCCCAAATGTGCCTCCATATTGGAATCGAGAAGGATGTTGCTTGATTTGATGTCCCTATGGATAATCTTGGGCAAACAGTCATGGTGAAGATATTCCATTCCTTGAGCTAATCCCACAGCAATCATGAGTCTTGCTTCCAAATCAAGCTTCTTTTTCTTCTTCCCATTGACTGGTTCTTGGTGCAACCAGTCCCAAACACTTCCATTCTCCATATAGTCATAAATCAACAGATTTGAACCTGCTCCTTTGTTGATACAATATCCTAGCAGTTTCACTAGATGCCTGTGCTTTATTCTTCCAAGTGTCTTGATCTCTCTTATGAAGCTTGTATTCGATAAAAGATCGTCTTTACATGGTATTTTCTTCACAGCAACAGTTTCACCGCTGTGTAATTCAGCTCGATAGATTGTTCCCGAGCCTCCCGAGCCGATGATGAAATCATCACTTAAATTGTTTGTGGCCTCCATAATTTCTTCCCATCTGAAATCTCGATTTCCACCAGGGTTATGGAAAAGTGGTCTTCTCTGTGCTTGAGAAGAACTAGATGAGTAAATGCAATTGTCTTCACCCCATCTTTTGAAAGTTTCTAGTTTGTGTTTATAGAGAAGGGTAACAGTCAGGACTAGAATGGCCATTCCAGCCAAAGTGGAAACTGCAGATATGGCGATCACAGCCCCTTCGCTGAGACCCGACAATCCTTTCGTAGAAGCTTCCCCACAATGTCCAAGAGGGCCTCCACAAAGTTGAAGGTTTCCTTGAAACACATTAGCCGGCCAGTGCGAGAATTCCTTGTCTAGTTTTCCTTCTAGTTTGTTGTAAGCAAGGTTGAGCTTGCCCAAACTGCTCATTTTACCAATGTCAGGAGGGACTTTACCAGTAAGTTCATTGTGAGATAGGTCAAGCGCTTCAAGTTTGGACAGCAGAGCAATAGAGGATGGAATTTCACCAGTCAGATTATTGTAACTGAGGTTCAACAAGCTCTGGAGATTCTGTAGTTGGGAAATCTCAACTGGTATTTCCCCATCGAAACCATTCTTCGCCATGTGAAGCTCAAATAATTTGCTTACCTTACCAATAGCCGAAGGAATCGAACCCGAAAATCGGTTATCATCAAGGTTAAGGATGTTAAGTGATACCAAGTTACCAATTTCAACAGGCAATGTTCCATTCAGTAGATTTCCATTAAGAGAGAGCACAATCAGCTTGGTACAATTAAACAACTCCAAAGGCAGTGGACCAGTGAACTGATTCAAAGAGAGCTTAATCTCTCCTAACAAAGGAAGTCTACCTAGCCACATTGGTATAGTTCCAGAAAGAAGGTTATCATTAAGATCAAGATGAGTCAGTTTCATACACAACGAAAGCTCATCCGGGATAAACCCTGAAAGAGAGTTCCCTGATAAATCAAGCAGCGATAGTTCACGAATCTTTCCCAATGCCAATGGAATTCCACCCGAAAACCGGTTGTTCCCTAACCTCAGCCTCTCAAGGGAGGATGAGTTTCCCAATTGGGGTGGAATCTCGCCATCAAACGCATTGTTCGTAACGTCGAACGAAAGAAGAAACGGGGAAGCACCCAATGAAGCAATGCTCCCATTCAATCTGTTTTTGGATAGATTTATCCTCGTAAGGTTCACTAAATTGATCAACGAATGAGGAAGATTACCTTCAAGAGAATTGTTGTAAAGCATAAGCTGTTCTAAAGCTCCAAGAAAACCAAATGTTGAAGGAACCCCACCAGAAAGAAAATTGTCAGCCAAGTCCAATATGGTCAGTTTATGACAGTTCCCCAAGGTCGCCGGAATTTTACCCTGAAGTTCATTTTGCCGGAGATGGAGAAAATTCAGCTCCCTTAATCTTCCAATACTCACCGGAATTTCGCCATCGAACCGATTCCCAAAGAAATCAATCATCTGCAAGTTAGAACAATTCCCCAACTCGAAAGGAATTTTCCCAGATAGCTGATTGTCGTATAGATACAGAATTTGAAGTTCCCCAAGCATGCCAATCTCACGTGGGAGATTCCCCTGCAGATTGTTATGATACAGAGCAAGAGTTTTCAAATTGCTGAAGTTTGCAATCGACGGCGAAATCGAACCCACTAAGCTGTTGTTATGGAACAAGATATCAGTCAAGCCAGTTAGTTCATAAAACTCATCTGGAATCGACCCATTTAGTCTATTGTTAGACAAATCAATCTGTGTCAGTGATCGGCAATGAATCAACTCCGCCGGAATCTCGCCGGAGATTTGTATCTGAGTTAACGCCAAATGCTCCAAATTAGAAGTATTTGAACATAACTTTCTCGGTATGAAACCAGAAAGAGGATTGTTCGATAGAACCAAGTACAACAAACTCCCCAAATTGCCCAACTCCTCTGGAATTCCCCCTGTTAATTTGTTCATGGACAAATCCAAAATCTGAAGATTACCCAATTGAGATAAAGAAATTGGAATTGAACCCTCGAGTTCGTTTCCCATTAGGTTCAAATAGTAAAGTTGACCGAGCTGCCCAAGCTCCGCCGGAATCTCGCCGGAGAGAGAATTGTTAGCAAGGTTCAGAGTAAAAAGATTCTCAAGACGACCCAATTGCTTCGGTATCGAGCCATTGAGACTGTTACCAGCAACAGTGAAGTTAACCAGACTCGAACAGTTTCCAAGCTCGGCCGGAATCGGACCCTGAAGCCGGTTTTGCTGCAGAACCAACTCCTGAACTCGGCCGAGACGGCCAAGTTCAACCGGTATCAAGCCAGTGAGACTACAAGAAGCTAAACCAAGAGAAACCAAATTAACAAGATTCCCAAACGAAGCGGGAATGGAACCAGTAAGCTCGTTGTTGCCAATTCGCAATACTCGAAGGCTCGTCATCGAACCGAGCTCAGTCGGGATTGGCCCGGAGAGTTGGTTAGAGAAAAGCAGCAAAGATTCCAACGAATGGAGGTTCGAGAGGTTCGTTGGAATGGAACCCATTAAGCCATTGCCAGAAAGGTCAAGAAGAACCAGGCTCTGCAACTTAGCTAGTGCAGGCGAAATAGACCCACCAAGCGACGAGCCAGAAAGGTCCAACCCCACCACTTGAACCGAGCCAGACCCACAAGAAACGCCAACCCAAGTGCAGAAATTCGGATTATTCTTGGACCAATCCATCAAAACATTATCTGGGTCATCCACAAACGACTTCTTTATCTCCAAAAGCACGTCTAAACTCGAACTATCATCAGACAAAACAAACCCATGTTGCGAAAAACACGCCAAAAAACAGAGCACGAGAACAAACTGTAAATACAGAGCCATTTTGTGCAAAAACGAAACCAAAACACTGTTTTTAACAAGGTTTTGAATTTGGGCGGTGATAATGAACGACGCGTGGTGAAGAATGGGAAGCAACAAAGAGCGGCGCTAATAATGGCTGTGTATGGAAAAACAGAGCGTTGGGAATTCTACTGTGCCATTAATTTGTCTTCATTTTTGAGATGCTCTAATTCCAAGAAGGATCAGAATCAGATAAGTACATGATAATAAATATAATGTGGGGAAGGTCAAAAGTGAGAGATTAAATGGAAAATATGGAGATTTTTAAAAACAGAAAACAGTGGTTGGAAGGAGGGACAAGATGAGGGAGATGGTGGGTTTGCTTGTTATAATGTGTTAGCTAAAAAATGGAGTGAAAACCAACTCTGTAGAGAAAGTGAGCAGTTGAAGCTCCAATTATATACAATATGAACCTAATTGGCTTAGACTATTTTAAAATATGCAGCTTTTGGGAAAGTCAATGTTGTCCCACATATACAATTTCATCAATTC
>JBBMKA010000005.1:8348139-8359546 GCA_037833695.1 Sechiopsis laciniata | reverse complement strand
ATATAGCAAAAACTGATTCAATCACGTTAAATTGATAGCCACAAAATTGATAGGCTAATATCAATGGAAACTGATAGGCTAATATCAATGGAAACTGATAGACTTCAATCAAGTGAAGTTTGAAACTAATAGGTTTCAATCAAATTAAATATTTCATATTTTGCTTTGTATGAAATATTTTTTAAAGTTGCTATAATTTAAATAGGGATGATAGAATTTGCTTTCTACAACAAATTTCCTTGTTTTTAATTTATTTTAACTGGAGTTTTCATATTATTTTGTTATTCTGGTTCAGCAGATTTGATTTGTGTCTCTGGTTCCTATCTGATATTCTATACCTTTCAATTTGAATCAATTCCAGTTATCATTTAGTATATCTTTTTGGATGAATTTCAGTTTATTTTATTTATTGGTTTTGTTCTTTTGTTTGTAATTGACTCATATAAGGCATATCTTGCGATGGCAGACAGATTGGGATTTAAGGTTAGCGTGTCTTCTTTTATATGCATTTGATCGAGAGGACAACTTTTGGCAGCTCTATGGTGATTTCTTACCAAGTATTGAGGAATGTACAAGCTTGCTTCTAGCCTCAGAGGTATCTATGAATAAACAATGAAAATTTTGTGTGGATGATTAAGCAGTAAAAAAAAAAAAAAATCTGATTTGACTAACTACGAAATAAAAATTAAGCAGTAAAAATATCTCATGCCTAAAGGTTTAGTGTATTGAATGTAATTCATGTTTTCAAATGAAATGTTTTCTTATATTTGACTAACTACGAAATTAAAATCTGATTTAGTGAAGTAATTTATCCACACTGTGAGTGTTCTTTTTCTGCATAGAACTGTTTACTAGTGTCAGAAGGGAGAATAAGTGGTTAAACAATATTGCCCCCATGTATTAATAAGCTGCCATGCTATCACATTCACTTTTTTTTTTCTCATCTATAGTAAGTTTGATGTCAAAAAATTGAGAATCATAGGAATGCAATTTAATTAGATTATTTTTTAAGTTTATTGAAAATTTGTTACCAAATTCCACTCTTCTTTCTACTATTAAAGATTCCATTTAGAGTTCAATTATTTTTTTCCTTTGGTGAATATATTTCTTATTAGTTTTATGGTTCCTTAACAACTTGCGTTATGTAATAACTTTTATGCATTATAGGAAGAACTTCTGGAACTGCAGGATCAAAATCTTGCTTCAACCATCAGAGACCAGCAGCGTCGAGCATTAGAGTTCTGGGAAAGGAATTGGGTAGACTTCTTTCTATTACATGGAGGGAATGTGCTGTTAATCTTTACTAATACTAGTTTGCCTGCTGCTGTTTTATGACTTTGTTTCTATACTTCTACAGCACAGTGGTGTACCCCTTAAACTTAAGCGCCTTGCCCGAGATCCTAAAAGATTCATTTGGGCTGTGAGTATAGCGCAATCACGATGCATAAACATGCAAACAAGGATCGGAGCCCTAGTACAAAATGCAAATATGCTAATTCCTTATGCTGGTAAATTTCTGCTGGGGGTATATCATGTATGTGTCTACGAAGGTAGCATTGTAGACAACAAATATTTTAGTGTTTATTGATCAAATAGGTAGGTCTTAATGCGTTCTGTGATACTGGAAACAATAAAGAGTTTAGCCTCTAGGTAATTTGAATCATCTCGAAACTGCTCTTTTCCCTTGTTTCTTTCTTTTTTTATAAGAATCAAAGTTGTGCAGAACTGCTGGCAATCTTGTTATAGGAGTTAAAGGCTATGATGCCTCAATATGCATCCCGGGATTAGTATATTTCTACCTTTTGGAAGCCATTAGATAAATTTAGTGTATTAAGTGTTTGGAGTGGCCTAGTGGTCAAAGAGGGCCTTGGAGTGCTTAAGGTGATGAGTTCAATCCATGGTGTTCAACTACCCAGGAATTAATTTTCCTACGGGTTTTCTTGACATCCAAATATTGTAGGGTCAGACGGTATGTCCCGTGACATTAGTCAAGGTGCGCGTAAGCTGGCCCGGACAGTGATGGACATCAAAAAAAAAAAATCAGATAAATTTAGTGTATTAAGTGTTTTTGTATAAAAAATTGTGTAATTTGTAACCGTACTATGCAGATATGCTAAACCATTCTTTTCGGCCAAATTGTTTTTTCCATTGGCGTTATAAGGACCGGATGCTTGAGGTGATGATAAATGCTGGGCAGCAGATAAAAAAAGGGCAAGAGGTTTTAACTGTCCTATTTAATTCAAATTTAGATATGTCCCTGCATAGCTAACATAATTTCTTTCTTGGCAATCTTATCTCAAAGCATATTGGTTACATCACTGCAAAAAAAAAAAAGAAAAAGAAAAAGACGTTGATGGTTTTATCCTTCCCCCCTACAGTTCATTGACTAGTGGAAGGAGGGTGATATGCTATTTTCCTTTCGACTTTGTCTTGGGTGTTTACATTTTCTTGAAGTATCAATCTGTGCTGCAATCTCATCTTGCCAGAATCAATCCAGAATTATGCATTAAAACCTTTTAACATCAACATTTTATTCAGAAACTTAATTGTGCTGATGAATGCTTCTGTGCCTATACATGTAAAGATAATAGTCTACTCTTATCTCTTGTTTAACTTGTAGATGACAGTCAATTACATGAATGAGCAAAATAACAGCATGTTTCTGCAGAGATATGGTTTCTCATCACCTGAGGTGATTTGCTCTCAACACAACTTTAACTTCCCATGTATAATTAAGTAATGCAATGTCTCTCATTTTTGGTTTAGCAGAGATTGTGTTCCCTTCAAAAAGGATTTACAGCTTCATTAACTCTGCAGAGTGTGCTTAAAATCTTGTTTATTGTAAATTTGGAAAGAAAATAAGGTAGAGTAAATAAAGTTAAATAGCTGGTAGTTTCTAAAGGAGGCTTAAAGAAACAAAGTGACCTGGGAACACTTAATTATGTTGAACTTGTAATTCAAGTTGTTGCTGCATTTATTTCAACTCTATTTAACAAGAATAAGCATAGCTCAACCGGCATCTTGTACTAACGAACTTTAGGTTAGAGCTTCGATACCCCCTACCCCACATATTGTCAAAAAAATAAAATAAAACAAGAATAAGCAGGGGTGTTTTTTATGCTAAATAATTTAGCATGCTTGATGCTATTTGAAGCATCACCCTTCACAACTTTATTGGTCATGACCGGTGTTTTTTTGTCTTTTAAAAACATATATTGTTTTCTCTACTTGACCCCCCTCCACATCTCTTGGATTCAAACTCATTACCACCATTTAGTTGTTGACCCCCCTCCAAATCTGCTTTCTTGCATAGTTTAGTCCTTCTGATATGGGCTCAATTTTAGGATTAATGGATGATACTTGGTCATTTTTTTTTAAAAATTTCTGAATTTCACAATCTTTAACATAGTTTCCATTGTTGAACACTTAGTAGCTTAGGTTAGAACAAAATATCAATGTCCTACTATGTTCTCGTCGATATGAATCTTGTATTTGTTGTGTTATTTTAACTACTAACTTGGGAAACTGCAGAATCCTTGGGATATGATCGAGTTCTCTGGTAATGCACGTATTCACCTGGATTCTTTCTTATCAGTTTTCAATATAGCTGGCCTTCCTGGAGATTACTACTATAATGGTATGGTTAATGAAAATTTTCTTTCGCTAACCTCCTTTATGAGGTGAAATAACTCTATTAGTAATTCAACAAAGTACTGAATAAAATGAAACATACATCGATAGCAGGTCGATTATCTAACAAGGAAGATACATTTGTTGACGGAGCGGTGATTGCAGCAGCAAGATCTCTGCCTTCATGGTCAGATGGGGATATCCCACCAAGCCCCAGTAGGGAGAGGAAAGCAGTTAAAGAGTTACAACAACAGTGCCAACAGATGCTTGCAGCATTTCCTACCACTTCGAAGCAAGACAAAAAAATACTAGGTACGCCATGCTGTCTTATTTTTTTTATATTTTTAATTTTTATATTCAACGACATCATGCTGCTGGAGTTATGTTCTTGTTGGCGTTAAGTGCCTCTTATTATTGATTATACGATAACTAGCAAGGGGTGTTTGGAGCAAGAAAAATGAGAACAATCATGGGAAGAATAATTCATTTATCCATGTTTGAGCTACCAACAATCATTCTGCCATAATCAATATTCATTCTTCCCATGTTCTTATTGCCTCCATAGCCACTTTTCATTCTCATATTTTACTATGTTATTCCTCATAATCATTCTTTGCCCCCGAACACAGAAAATAAATCTCTCTATAATTATTCTCTACACCCTAAACATACATAATCATTATTCCCTAATAATCATTTTTCTCATATCCTATTCCTCTCCATAAACACCCTAAATGGCTAAAGCTGAAGAAGTTAATACCTTGTTGTGCTGCTGTTTGAAACAACCAACAGATTCTATGTCAGAAGCTACAAGGACGCTTGAAGCTTCGATCAAGTACATATTATCTTCTTCTTTCTTATGCTAATTATTATGATTCTAATGTAATGGAGATATCAAGTTCCCATTTCGTTTTTGTGGCTAATAATGAAGGGTTCTGCCTCTTGCAGATACAGATTGCACCGGAAATTGTACATAGAGAAAGTGTTCAAGGCATTGGATGTTTATCAAGAGCGGATACTTTTTTAGTTTTGAATAATTTTGCTACTGCAATTTGACCTTAGGAGATAATATTGGTAGCTGCATGAATTTGTCTTCAGTCCCTGTAATAAACTTCATCAACTAAAATTCAGTTATTAGTCGTAGGAATACTATTAATTGTGTCCCATTAATGGGGTCCATACAACATTCGTAAAATTTGAAAGTTAATCACAAAAAAATGGAAGCACTTGCCCAAAATTTCTTAGAGATTATAATATTTATCATACCTTATTAAGTTTAAAGTAAATAACGATTCTTTTCAAAAATTAAAAAGAGGAAACGTAGATCTTGAAAAACCAAGAGTTTATAATGTAGTTGTATGAATGTTAAACTCTTTGAAACTTAAGTCAGCGTTTGACATGTATTTTTCTCTTTAAGATCGTAAAATCAAAATTTTATATTCTAATCTTTATGGTATAAACCATCATAAAAAAACCATCATGGAATTAACCTAAGAGACTATAAATTTAATGTACGACAGATACTTACTTAAATAGGACACTTGTTCTTACTTAAAATATATATATATATTGATATTTATAATTGTCTGGATCAGCTTGTCTACATTTCAACGAATGTCACAAAATATATTGTCCGACTATAGAATATTTAGATGTCAAGAAAACACATAAAAAATAAATTAATAAGTGTCACCATACATTGAATTCATCATGTTTTAATTCTCCAATACTTTGTTGACCACCTCGTAATAGTAGTGACACTCAAATATAGTAGATTTTCTTTTTTGAATCTCAAATATAATAGAGTTATAGTTCTTAGTCAAAATCAACATATCTCAGCCGAAAGATTTGGAATTCAAATTCTCTCTCTCAAAAAAAAAAAAAAAAAAAACTAAATTGTTGTCTCAAAAAATCAAACTCAGGAAATGAATTAGTTTGAGAATATTGGTTAACCTCAAAAAAAAAAAAAAAAAAAAAAAGGGTTCGGTTTTCTTATAGGCAAAAATGAAGAACCAAACCAAATGAAACGAAGGGGTTTACTTCTGAAAAGAGGTTTTGTAGTTCTCTGATCTGTAGCCGCTCTCAGGCTCTCCACGCCACCAAGCGCTTCGTAATTTTGAGTTTCAGTCTTACTGGTACGACGATTTTTTCCCTTGCTTTTGGGTATTTCATTTCGTGTAGAGTAAGCAGTAATGGTTGATGGACTTGGGCTCCGGTGAGACTCTCGGAAGTGTTTTTGGGTGATTGGGCAATCTAGTGGAAAATCAATACACAATTAATTTGATTGTTTTGCAACTTCGTATTGATTAAATGAACACGCCTTCGATTTTTGTTCTATTAATTAGATCACTAGAATGTCCGATGAAGGCTTGGGTTATTCTCAGATTTGAGACTCACCTTTCACATTAGTACCTCCCGTGTCTCTATTCTTTCGATGTCTTGCAAAGTTTCAATTTCCGATTTTTTGTTTTTTGTTTTTTTGAAAAAAGGTCATTAGAAAAATTATCTGTTTTGATATGGTGCACTGTCTAGTCGAAGTGTTTGGTTTATGAGCTGTCTGATTTTCTCCCAAAGAAAAATAATTATTTTGAAATAGGAATCTGGAACCAGTAATATTGCTTGTTTGAAAGTATTGACATTGCAAGTGAAACTTTCTATTTAAGATTGGACAGAAGGCTCATATACTTTTTTTATAGTCTTTGTATGATGAGAAGTGTCTTTAGGTTTGGTGTCAGGTAGTATGGTACTAATTGCTTGTTTGAAAGTTTACTGCTTTCAGGAAATAACGCTTTGGTTTTTTTTGTTTAATGCAACCCTTTCTTACAAATTCCTTACAAATTTCACCGGTTGAAGCTTCTAATGCTTAAAACATATTGTTACATTATTTTCTTTTGGAAATATAAACCTTCTTGAGTGTTTTCCTTGGTGAAGTACAGAGAGTAAACCCGGAACGGAAAAGAGAATGGCGACTAATAGCCTGAAGAGTATTGTTGCTGCAGCAGTCAGTAAGGGAGCGACAGAAGCAAGGGCAAGGATATTTGGTCACATACTTAATCCAAACGGTCAGCGATCTACCCACAAGCTTCTGCGCAAAAAACTCATCGGTGACAAAGTAGCTCAGTGGTATCCATATGACATCAAGAAGGATGATCCTCTCATCATGGCTCAACAAGAACAAGAGTACTCTCTCTCCCTCTTTGCACAATATTTTTATGCATAAGATCAAAATGTAGATTTTCTCAGCCATTTTATTGAGTGATATTAGAAGTGTACATATGAGGGCTTGTGCACGATTGTTCCTGCATTTTTTTAGATTATAAATTTTTATGCTCTAGAAAAATTGATGCATTTTCTCTAAATAACTTTTCTGTTAATATTAATAAAGAATTAAGTTAGCAATAATAATATTTGTACGTTCTCAAGGAGTGGCGTGGTGGTTGAAGGTTTAGACTTTGAAAGTATGTTTCCCTTAAGGTCTCAGGTTCGAAACACCTGTGATATTAATTTGTAGACACCTCCCATGTCTCCATTCCTTAGATATCTCTCGATGTCTGGCCTAGGAACTGGAGCGAAGCTCCGATTCCTAGTTTTTTTAGATTGGAGGGGTTATATTTGTGTATGGGCTAATGTGCAAGGACATAGTTTGCAATCTGTCTAAAAGAATATGAGGAAATTAACAACATCATCAATTACCTTAGCTTTTAAATGTTGCAAACTGGTGGTTAATTTTGTATGTCGTGGTTCAATTACCTTCGCCTCTAGTTGCATCTTTCTGTGCAATAGATTTTTCCCAATATTCTGATTATACCACCATGTACTTTGGTAGGCGTATTTCCAAGCTTGAAATGCTGAGGCGGCGTGGTAAAGGAGCACCTAAGAAGGGCCAGGGCAAGCGTGCGGCCAAGCGCAATAAGTAGAGACATTGACAGTGGAATTATTCCTGCTAGGGCTTTATCTTTTTGTTGTTTTTTCTTTCCTAAGTTTAGGTCATGGACCAGGTTCCTTGTAGGTGTAATGACTTCTATTCATTAAAGTCAATATTTACTTGGGTACATTTCGTTCATAATTGAGCTCCCTTTAAGCAAAATAATACTTCAATATGAGCTAATCTAATACGAAGCTCATTATGCTATGTGGAAACTAGAAGCATTAACAGAACAATGAATTTTTATGCAGGAAAACCAGTTGCTATAATTCATTACCAGGTTCAGAGGATCAAACAAACTGTATTTATACATATAATTCTTAACTAGATCTTTGTTTCCTGAGACATTTTATGATTACAAACATGAGCAGGCTCAAGAATGATAATTTGATTGCCCCGGAACTGAAATCCACTTTATTCTCCACCAAGTTATAAACTTAGGGACCTGCACTGGGCGTGATTTCTTCATTAACCTGCTTTTGGGTAATTAATTTGTCTTGTTGATGAGCCATATCATAGGTTGCATGGAGACCAAAGAAAACGTAGTAGATAAGCATCACGAGTGTGCAGATTGCAAATCTTTCAAAAGCCTCAGGACCCAATGATCCCATGAGAAAGATGTTCATTGCAATCGACAAACTCGGTAGCCATGGCACCAGCGGAACACCCCAAACTTTTGGCCTTCTTTGCATTGGCAGAAGCAATGCGATCCCCAAAGTCCCTAGAAACCAAATCGGGATGGTCACCACGTATCCTATCCAGCCATTTGGGTAAAGCCCCCAGTATGCAGCAGTTGCCATGGAGGAAGCAATGATGGTTAGCAGGAGAATGAAAAGCTTCAACTGGTGTGGTCGTGGAGTGACCCCTTTTGCATAGTACCTCCTGACCAGAAGCGCCACAGCCATCATCATGAAGACGAATAGCGTGCTGACCGACAACAAGCTCGCCAGAATATCCAAGCTAGAGAAGAAAGCAATGCAGCCACTTAATATGGCAATCAAGAGAGTAGCATTGATGGGAGTTCCAGTCTTTGGATGAACAAGAGCAAACCAAGGCGGAATCATGTGGGCTCGAGCAATATGAGTCATATACCGAGCTTGCCCGAGTGCGCCGACCAAAAGAACAGTAGTCATCCCCTTCAGAGCACCAAGAGCTACCAAATACTTGGCCCATTTCATTCCAACCCTCTCAAAGGCAACAGAGTAGGCAGCACCTGGGTCTATGTCAGTATACTTCTGCATCATACTCAGAGACAATGCCATCAAGCAGTATATAACAGTGATAATCGACATCGATCCCAACAATCCCAAAGGTATGTCTTTTGATGGATTTTTTGTTTCCTCAGCCATGGTAGCAATGTTATCAAAACCTCCATAAGCAAAGTAAACAATTGCAGCAGCTTGGAAGACACCTTTAACTCCAAAAGGCACAAAAGGAGTCAAATTTGATTTATCAGCGTGTATGAAACCTGCAATTATAACAAACAAAATCACTACTGTATTAACTGCAGAGGCAATCCAATTCAGGTATGAAGCCTTCCTCGTGCTGGTCATCGCTATCGCTGCTGCGATCACCAAGACTGCAACGGCAATGGGGTCAAGAAGATTGAATCCTTCTTTTAGATTCGTATGGATAAGCAACGAATTGCTGGGTCGATCCAGGAGTGAGGTGAAGTAAGAAGTCCAAGCTCGGGCGACAGCAGCAGTGCCGACAACGCTTTCGAGGAGAATGTTGCCTGCAGTTATGAAAGCTGCAAAGTCTCCCAATTCAATTCTGAGGTATGCAAAAGAGCCCCCTGCAACTGGGATTTCAACAGCAAACTCTGTATAACAAAAAACTGAGAGCATTGCAGACATGCCAGAAGCAACATAGGACAAAACAATGGCTGGTCCAGCATGTTTATGGGCTTCTTGGCCTGTGAGGACGAAGATTCCAGCTCCAATTACAGCCCCAAATCCAAACCAAGTAAGATCCCACCATGTAAGGCAACGTTTCATTTCATTTTCGCTTCGTTTTCTAAGCTCTCCGATCTCATTTTCATCGAATGATCTGCTTTGCAGACGGTCCATGAATCGAAACCATGTCCGCGACAGAGCAAACCGGTAATTGCTCCAACTCTGGAAGGATTCTTCTGGTAAGAAATCTTCTTTGTTCCATCTCCACCAATAGCTTCTTTGCTGCTGAACAATATCATCTCCCATTTTGATTTCTATGGAATTGGGCAGATGGCAATGGATAAGAATTAGATCCAATATGTTAGATCGAATTTAATCACTAAAACTGTCCATTCTGATGAATGGTATGCCATTTATTATTGGTTTGGCCCACAAAAATTTGAAATTGATATTGCTTGTCTAGTATCTTGAAGCTTAAAATGGCCGTTTTTGTAGAGAAATGGCATTTGAAAAGCTAATTGACGTTAGAATCCAAGACTTCCAAGTCAACTACTTTGGCTGTAACTGTGAGTTTGACTTCCAAACACATTGTTTTTCTTTGATGTATAAGGCTCTTCTTTGCTTTCTAGTTTCTGTATTATTGTAGAAATTTTTCTAAATTCTGTCATGTATTGTTATTTATGTTGCAGCTCGCTGTCGCCAGCCGGTTCCTTTCGAGCATAACGATGAAAGTTCGATACAAAGTTCACATCTCATTTTAGTTTCTTTACTTTACTTCTCATTTTAGTAACTCCGTTTAGACTTTAAACATAATAGAGTTAAAATACTATTTTAGTCACTTTATCAAAATTTAGTTTCCAATTTTAGTCTCTTTTACTTTAGATCATATTGCAGCATATATCAGTCGAATCATTCTTAGGATGATGAAGAGAAGAAACAAGAGTGGCTTACACATTCATATTCATAGGGTTTTCTCTTTTTTGAATTGAGAAACAACGAAGAAACAAGAGTGGCTTACACATGATAGAAAGGATAAAAACATATATGGACATTACGGTCGCTTTCGGCGTCAGGAAATCTCGAAATTCTTGTTGTGATCAAAGAAAGAAACCTAGATGAGGGCCAACTGTTGGATATTGATGGGGTAGGAATCAGAGGGTGGACCTCTAAAAGCTCGGTCAGCGAGAACGGCGGAGGCTGCTTCGGTTGGGTGAAAGGCATCCCAAAACACATATTCCTTGCGATTGAGGCATGGGAATTGTAATGGTAGACATGTTATCTGCCCTCTGTTGAACCCTATCCCACAGCAGGCTGTGTCCACCACTCCAAACCCTATACCACACATTAAAAACCTTTTATTAATGCTATGAAATTCAAATTATTGGTCTTATTGTTTTCTCTCAATTTCTTTGAAGGAGAGCATTTGAATTCTTAGTTAAATTTCAGAACAAAAACAAACTAAAAAAAAAAAAGGTTATCAAACAAAGTCTAATATATTTATAAAAACTACTCAAAATCATGTGTCTAAACCCAATTGTTAGAATATCCAAACTTAACCAAAAGGTGAAGCAAGTAAAAGATGTTCAAACTTACAGCAACACAAAGCTAAAATCCAATTAATTAAAAAAATCCAACACAAAAAATCAATATCTACAAAAATGCCTACCTTCACTTCAGGTATGGCCATAGCTAGCCAAAATCTCTAAAAGTTTGAAAACCTTACCAACTAAAAGGAGTTTATTTCATCAGTTAGTTTAAACCTTTCTAAGCACAATTCAAGTTAGAAGTTCAAAGCTCCACTTGGCATTTAATTTATTTATTAAAAAAAAACTAGCTAGCCAAAATCTCTAAAAGTTTGAAAACCTTACCAACTAAAAGGCGTTTATTTCATCAGTTAGTTTAAACCTTTCTAAGCACAATTCAAGTTAGAAGTTCAAAGCTCCACTTGGCATTTAAT
>JBBMKA010000005.1:8306204-8348039 GCA_037833695.1 Sechiopsis laciniata | reverse complement strand
TTATTTATTAAAAAAAAAACTAATTTTGCTATACTTATTTGATACGTGAAATATATAGTATTGAATGCATAATCTCACCGTAGGTTTCAGGATTGTTCAAGATGTCGCCAAAAATGCCATAGACATTAGTATACACAAAGTTAGAATCAGGGTATTGGCTATTTAGCTGTGCTACTAGCGATCTCAACCCTTCATTAAAAGCTCCCAACATTTGGTTCACATTGTCGACACACCGCCCGGATAGCGCCCCGCCGGTTGCCCTCTGGTTTGGGATGCAGCCCAGCGGTCCGACTCCAGCCACCACAAACTTCCTCAACCCTACGCTTTGCATTGCCTGTGCATGCATGCAGTTTTAACTTTAAGTACTTGAAAATCATTCTAAAGAAGCTCTTAAAAAAAGAGTTTGTAACGATAAAGACGACGAACGAGAAGCTGGCGAGTGTAGCGATTGAGAAGAAGGTTGGCAAACTCATTGGGAGTGTATCTAAAGCTGGAAGTATATAGATTGGGCATGAGATAGTTGTTGATGTAATCGTTGCTTCCAAAGGCCACAAAGGCTATGGATGTTGATAAGTAGCGAGTCAGATTCCTATTGCCCATTAATTTTCTTAAGTCATTCAGAGTGCTTTCGAAGTTCACTACTTGTTGGCTTAGACTGAACCTTTGTCCCTGCACTCACATTAACCAATATTTATATATTGTAATCCTATAAGTATTACTATATTTAAGATTAGAATATGAAGTTCTACACATTAAAATTTCTATATTGTTTAGGAGTGTAGTAATTATTTGTTTGCTAATTTTTTTTAAAAAATATTAACTAGTAGAAGTAGAAACTCTTATTTTGAGTCAGATTGTTACTCTATCAATTCAAAGTGATGAAGGTATATATTTTTAATTAAGAGGTTTCGAGAGTCTAACGTAACCCCTCCTACTTACTCCCATTGTTATTAAACTTTTGAAGAAAAATAGTGCATATGTATAAGTGAAATCTATAACAATACCAAAGAACTCTCAAAAAGAGGATGGAAAAATTAGCATGAGCTCTCCCTCGACCCAACTATATGGGTTAGAAGAGACTGGGCTCGATATCCCTTCGATTCAAGGAGCCTTCTTGACTTGTCTACACGAGTTGGGTGGCAAACCCGTCTAGGCAGGTGGCTAGGCTCAAGGCTCTCACGAATCAAAGGGGGCCTTTTGGACCCATCACAATAGATCGAGTGAGCATATATGCCAATTACCAAAATTGAGTTCAATTGACTTGATGTACAACTGGATAATCAAAGAGGTTATAAGCATTAAGATATGTTTTGCAATAGTTCTCACCTTACCCATTCTTAACATTACTTAAGTTATGTTTTTATCTTTAATAGGTATTGATTCTTTCTTCTTAAAGGCTTGGACACTCTAGCAAGTTTTATTCTCCTATAAATAGAGGTGAACTCTTTTTATATTCCATCAACCCAATTGCTAAATACAAATATAATACAATAGAGATTTTTTTTTTCTTCATTATTTTTTTATCTTTTGGATTCATTCCTCTTCTATTTTTTCTGAGTTCAAATCTTCCGGCTTCAAAGTATGTGACTCAATTATAATTTTGTAGCTCAAACAAACTTCTAATTTCAAAGTAAATATGTGACTCAATAATAATTTTGTAGCTCAAACGTCATTATTGCTCTTGTTAGTATATCATTTCGTTTTTTAATTCTTTTTTTTTTATATATAAAAAACATGTATTTTATTTTTATAGTTTGAATTTTCAACTCCTAACCAGAGCCTAACTCAACCATATAAATATATGCCTATGAAAAAAATGTTATAGATTCAATTTCTAATTATAATTAAGTTTAAAGAGGAGAAGGAAAAATGTAGAACTTTGAACCCTCTTCTACTCCATGTTGTAATAAATTTAAAAAACAAAACTAAGCAAAACAAAAAAACAGAGGTTTTATGGAGTGATAAATTTTTGTTGCTAGTAGGGTGAAACATAAAACAAAAAACGACGAAATCGAGCCGAACCAAATAATAATAGATGTTTTATTAAGTGATAAAAATATGTAGCTAGTAGGGGTGGAAGGAAAAAAAAACAAGAAAATCAAGTCAAATCAAACGATCCAATGGATCGATTCGATTTTTTAGAATAATTTTAAATCAATCAATTTGATCTTTTAGAAAACCAAAATATATTGATTTGGTTCGATTTATATAAAAGAACCAATATAAAAATTGTATCAAATTGAATAGAAATAAAAAAATATATTGGTATTGAGATTTAATGGAAGAACTTACTAAATGTGAAATACGAAGCAAAACCATAGTAAATATAACATTATTCATAAGAAATATTGTCTTTACCTTGTAAAAAAATTATGAAAATCAAATTGAAAATAAGACAAAAAGTTGAAAAAAAAGAATTCAATTTTTTATTGAAATCAAAACTGAACTAAAACCAAATTGAACCAATAATTTTGTTGTTTATTAGACATTGGTTCGATCCAATTATTAAAAAATTGAAGATATTGATTCTGTCCTAGCTAGAATCGAACTAAAATCATCCCTAATTACTGGTATAGTAGAGCAGAAAATAATAAAAAAAATACTACATACATAGTGTCTGCCAGTCTCGTCAAGGATGCCGGCAGCGGCGGAAGCATAGTTAACACCATTAAGTATTCTATCTCCCGAAGTTTTCGGATTCGCAAAAGCTGGAACGTTGGGAACTCCAAGCATGTCCACTGCAAATTTCATATTTAATTAAAAAAAACCAACAAATTAACTACCATTAATTAATTAAATTAAATTAAATTTACCAAACATATCGACAACAGTTTTTCCATTAGAAAATCTCCCAGTAGGACCACCACGAAAATCAATTCCATAAGGGTAATAATTCGCCCTCGCAGCTGACCGTATAAAGTTATTGTTCCCAACATCCACAAGAGAGTCCCCAAACACAAAAATCCCCGAAACCGCATTTTGTGCTGAAACCAAAAACATCTCCTTCGAACATTGCAGCAGCAGCACGACAACGACCGCGAAGGCAACAACCCCGAAACGACGTCGTTGAGCGAACATGGACGTTAAAGAGAGAAAATTACTCAGTTTCATGATAATGTGGGAGGAATAACATTTGTGGGTTTCATTTATATAGGAGTGGTTTAGGGTAAAGTTTTGTAACGGAAGAGTTTTTTTTTTTTTTTTTTTTTTTTTTTTTTTTGATGATCCTGGTCTGGTGTATATATCAGCCATTTTGGCTCATGTGATTCTTGCCTTGATTGATTATGAATGAAGGAAGTTTCATGTATATTGTTTTTTATACAGGTGTAGTTCATGCATAAATCTTCTCTTCATGGTTTGTAACAACTCTTGAAACTAGGGCTTCAACAACAACTTTCAAACTCTAGACATCATCTTCCAAAAATTATTCAATGCGGTTGGAATCCAAAAGGAGAACGGTAATCTTCCTGCACATACTACTCTAGTGGTCAAAAAAACATTAATAAACTAAAAAATTGTAATTTACTTAAAAAAAATTTGACATCCAAATATTTTAAGATTAAAGAATAATCGACAAGAACATCCACGAATAATGAAAATAAAAATAAAGTGAATTGAATCGACCATCTTTATAAGAAAAACTGGTAGACTAATTTTCTCATAATTAACCAATTGGCAGTTTAGGCTCATAACATAGACACCTCTATGTTTTGGGCTACAGACCCTCTATCTGACTTATTTTGTTTTGAGCATTACTTAGTTAAGGATGGGTAAGTATTTTGGAAATGCTTACCCACTCTTAAAACCACATATTTTTGCATTTCTCTTTCCATCAATCAAAATCATTTTTTTTTAAAGTAAAAATATGTTGTTCTAAAGTGGATAAATATTTCTAAAATATTCTTATCTAAGTATTGTTTTTTGTTTTTATTTTCTCGACTCCATTTCATGTAGCCCGTTGGGCCTTATATTGTCTGAATAAAGTTCTGCCTATCTTTTTCTTACCAAAAAAAAAAACCCTGAAACTTTTTCTCTTTTTCTTTGGTTGAATTTATTTTGGTGGGTACATGTTATTTTCATTCAATTTTGGTGGATACATCTCTTCCTAACAACTTTATTCAAATAAAGTTTTCCTCTAACTACTTATTCAAACACTACTTTCAAACTATTCTTCTACAAAAATTAAGAATACTTGTGAAAATCTATACTTGTTTAGCCAAGCACTCCCTTTATTGATATGAAGTTTATGAATTTTGTAGTACAACAATAATATTAAGAGTTCGAGGCCTTTGAACTTGCAAACATTTAATATTTGAAAATACATATCATTTATCGTTTGAACTAAACTCATTTTTGTCGGTTGGTGGAAGTGTTTTACAAAGTACAATAAAAATTTACAAGCATGATTAAGATATTGAAAATTAATTGTTCAAATTAAGAAGTTGAAGTGAGTGTAATAAATCTTATGATCTTATGGTACATGCATGGTTTATGTAAATTTTTCTAAAATGTATTAAAAATGTGAAACTAAAATTGTTTTTTACATATTAAACTTTATTATTTTATGTTGGTATTTTTCTTGATTTATTTATTTACTAATTAATACATTTAAAACATTGATATTGTTTTAACAAAGTGCAATTTTTAAAATGTTAAAGAATATTTTTTTAAAAAAAATAAAAGAAAAAACATTTTATTACACAAAAATTATAAGTGTAAATGAAGGGATCAATTATCTTATTACAGGACCAATCCGTTGGATTTATTATGATTGCAATATAACAAATAAATAAATAGAAAAGCTTTTCCTGTCAAAAAAAATGAAAATAAAAAAACAAAAAGCTTTTGGTCAGAGTTGCTAGACCTCATTAACTCGAAACTACTCCTCACTATTCACTGCAATGGCTTTTGCTATGTGACAATGAGCCCTTCAAAATCTTATCGCTCTCATCTCACCATTTTCATAAATTCTCTTCATTCCTAAGAAATGCTGAAATTTCTGGAGATGAAGACGACGAGAAGAAACAGCTCAATCATCTGATCTAAAATCGCATTTTCAAAGTCTACGCATTGTCGGCTGTAAGTCTTTCTAATGTTGTCGTCATCAATTTGAACCTCCAAATCTCGCTATCACCGTTGTGTTGTGATTTTGGTCCAAATCTCGTTTGTGGATGTTCTTGATTGTTTTTCCGGATGTAAATTAATCTCGATTTTAGCTGTACTGTGTGAAATTATTTGTCCGAATCGCTTAGGAGAGTCGATTTCTGTGCTAATTAGGTCTTTTGGAAGTGTTTTTCCTTGCCTGATCTTGTTTTAATACGAGACTTTTCTTTCTGGCTAATCTTTGTTGGAGTTTTTGTACTTAGGGTTTATGGTAATGGCTCCGACAGAGGTGAAATCGATTTTTCTGCAATTTCTTCCGCTTTTGGTGCTGATTTGGATGTCCAGAATAGGCGCTTCGGACACTGTAAGAAACTTGAACACTACTGATTTTTATCTTGTTTTTGTATTGTTGTTTTGGCTTCTCCATGGAATCGGTTAAATTTTTTGGCACGGATTTGGGAAATTATCTCATCAAGTTTCATTTGGCTGTGTAGGTGTTCAACGAGTCTTTAAATGGGGATTCGGTTGTTTCCAGAAATGAAAACCCAAAAGGTATATAGTTAGGTTCTAGAATTGCTATTTTGCCTCCAAGAGTTTAGTAACTTGATTCCTTCCTTCTGAATATGAAAGAATTATCTGTCTGGTCAAAGGCGGCCGTTGTAGATGTGTTCTCCTCAAGGTCACATGTTCAAGAGTCACTTGTGACATTAATTTGTAGGCATTCTTTCGATGTCTCTCGATACCTGACCTAGGAACTGACGTGGTTATCTGGAGTAAAGTGGAGGGAAACTCCAATTTCCTGGTTTAAAAAAAAAAAGAAAGAATTCTGTTTAAACTCTTCATTCAAAATTAAGCCAGGGTCTTTATCTGCTTGCCGATTATTATGTGATGACATGTCCTATTTTGATTTCAAGTCCTCTTTTTTCCCTCTGTTCTTTCTTGCATTCAAGCATACTGAATCCATATGAGAAATTGTCTTGATACTTCATTTGTCTTTGTTATACGGTGTTTACAATATGGCATCCTTTAATTGCATTATTTTCTTCGTGGCTAGGATGGTGCCCTATTGGTTGGTCTGTTGGTTCGAACAAGAATAAATGCTATGGTTTCATGTCGAACCCTAAATTATGGAATGAATCAGAGAGCCAATGTAATGGTTATGGGGGGAACTTGGCAGCACTGATAACATATCAGGATCTTAGCTTTGCACAATATCTGTGTAATGAAACTCTTGGTGGCTGTTGGGTTGGTGGCAGAGCGTTCAATACTTCGAATGATTTTGTTTGGAAGTGGTCAGATAATGTTTCAAAATGGAACGATTCCATTATTCCCAGCACAGCTCTGGATTCTAATTGCAAAAACAACTCCTGCCGCATGAATGATTCAGTTGAAACATGTACTTTGATATTTGGTGTACATGGACCAACAACACCGCTCCTTAAGGATGAGAAATGCAACAGTTCTCATTCTTTTATATGCATGATAAATTTAGGTATGTCATCATCTTGGATTTTCTGGTCACATTATCCATCATGGTTAACCCTGTATATTCTCCACTCAAGCTCTCTCTCTCTCCCTTTCTCCCACCCATACCCCCACACACAGTCACACACACAAGGGAAAATAGAGAGAGAAAAAAAAGAGAGAACTTTAGTAAGAGTGAATTGATACTTTTACTTTTCCATTCGATTGGATGAATCTATCTATCTGTGATTATCCCAGCCAGCTTGCATGCACCTCGACCATCTGACTCTACAACATTTGGATGTCAAGGAAACCCGTAGGAAATTAATTTTTAAGTAGGTGGTCACTATGGATTGAACACATCACCTTTTAGCTCCTCAAGGCCCTCTTGACCATTAGGTCACTCATGATGGTTAATGGTCAAATAAGGGCTTAAATCATAAATTTCCTAGAGGTTATAGGTTCAATCCATGGTAGCCACCTATCTTGACAACCAAATGTAATAAGAACCAACGATTGTGCCGTGAGAATAGTCGAGGTGTTTGTAAACTGGCTTTAACACTCATGGATATCCACACAAAAAATGAGTCTAAGATGTGGTATTTTCGTTCTTTGGTAGTTTAGCCATTGAGAGATGTTGTAATCCACACTGAGATTATATTTTCGTTTCTATTTATCAGATGATAGATGTCATCATATGCACTGCCACAAGGAGTATATAGTCATTCTAGCTGTTGTGAGTGGGTTGATATTTTGCACGATGTTTGCTGTGGTGGTTTGGCTGCTTGCCTACAAGAGGAGCAAGAAGCGGAGAAAGTCTCGAAAGCCATCAAATCATGCAGGTTCGGCTTTGGTACCACCTTCATGGAAGGTGTTTACCAAAGAAGAGCTAAGATCGATTACAAAAAACTTCAGCGAGGGAAATCGTCTTCTTGGAGATACGAAAACAGGTGGTACATACAGTGGGCTTTTACCTGATGGCTCAAGAGTTGCAATCAAAAGGTTAAAGAAGTCCAGATTTCAGAGGAAAAAGGAGTTCCATTCTGAAATTGCAAGAGTTGCTAAACTTCGTCATCCAAATTTGGTTGCCATGAAAGGATGCTGCTATGATCATGGTGACCGCTACATTGTTTATGAATTCATTGTTAATGGGCCCTTAGATAGATGGCTTCACCATGTACCAAGAGGCGGTCGAAGCTTAGATTGGACCATGAGAATTAAAGTTGCTACGACTCTTGCCCAAGGGATTGCGTACGTACAATTTACATCGACTAATAATCCAACCTTGTCTCTCGTTCTTACTAACTGACTGTCATCTTTCATGTTTTCTATACAGGTTCCTTCACGACAAGGTCAAGCCACACGTGGTACATCGCGATATCCGCTCCAGTAATGTACTTCTCGATGAAGAATTTGGTGCCCATCTGATGGGAGTAGGTCTGTCAAAGTTGGTTGCCTATGAAGTAATGATGCATGAGAGGACTGTGATGGCAGGGGGAACCTATGGATACCTTGCTCCTGAATTTGTCTACCGAAACGAGCTAACAACAAAGAGCGATGTCTATAGTTTTGGGGTGTTGTTGCTTGAAATTGTGACCGGTCGAAGGCCTGCACAGCCAGTTGATTCAGTTGGTTGGCAGAGTATTTTCGAATGGGCAACGCCCCTTGTGATGGCTCATCGTTACCTAGATCTCTTGGATCCTCATATAATGGCCAATTCGACTTCTGAAATTCCGGAGGCTGGTGTTGTTCAGAAGGTGGTGGACCTCGTGTATGCTTGTACTCAGCATGTCCCATCCATGCGCCCTAGAATGTCGCATGTTGTTCATCAGTTGCAACAATTGGCACCCTCACCTCTCACTCTAAAGTAAAAGCATCCATCTGATTCAAATTTCCTATTGCAAGATTCTACCGTTAAAAGAAGCCGGTTAGTTTAGGACAGGATCCGAGGTAGTTAGTTAGTTACATTTAACCCAATTTCCGATTAGTTTAGAGCATGTTTGGAAATAAGCTGGTTAGTTTAGGACAGGATCCAAGGTCGTTTGTATGTTTAACCCAATTTCCGAATAGTTTAGAGTACGTTTGGAAAGAAGCTGGTTAGTTTAGGACAGGATCCGAGGTTGTTTGTACGTTTAACCTAATTTCCGAATAGTTTAGAGCATTATTGGAAGAACAGTTAAAATTATTATCGTCATTTCTTACCATTCCGCTTGGTCAAACTGTTGTGCAGTTTGATCTGTAATGTTGTAATAAACACAACTGTTTAACATAATTTCACAAGTTCTATTAGGCAGAACGTCATTCAGCTTTTGCTTTTCTTTTAATGAAATCCACTCTTTATATGAATTAGAAATTAAGAAACATGAGTCTCAATTCAGAGAATTTAAAATATAAATAAATAAGGCCTGAATAATAAGAAAATGATTTAATTCAATACAGCCCACGAAAATGGGCTGCAAAAATTTAATTTACACAAGCATGGTTTATTAGTGTTTCAAAGGAAGGGAAGGTGGAAATAAAAAGATGGATTGTACAATTAAATTAACATGTCGCACTTATACTAAACATGACCTAACTAGTTTTGCGTACAATGAATAAAGGCTACAAATACTACAGATGGTTTTCTAGAAATTCCAAGACAGCTAAACCTGCAGCCCAAACATCGTCGTCCAGTACATGCTCGGCGGGGGAGTGACTTACGCCACCACGACATCGGACAAACAACATTCCCACCTGCCAATTCTCTTGTTAGCATCATTGTATAATCATGTCGATGCAAGTGCAAAACTAGAACGTTATGAATTATGGTATATATAAGTTGTGAGAACAAACCTTAGTCAAATGAGACATAGCCATCGCATCATGCCCTGCTCCACTCATTAATATAGGAACTTCCTCCTGAATGTCGCCAACCATTTTTTTAAGTGCAGTAGAAGCTGCTGATTTCAACTGCGAGCTGAGCTCGGAATCACTAATTACAGCGTTTGCATCATGCTGAAAGGAAAAAAAACACAGCAGATTATAGGTGCGTAATGGAAACAAATGATAAATGTGGACAAAGGACTTGATGGAGGAAGATACACACCTTACGTTCAATATTGCACGAAACGGATCGGCTGCTGCAAATTTTATGTACCTGATTAGAGAATTCATAAATTACGGCTTCTCGTCCGACGTCGTCGATAGTGCGTAAATCTACAGTGAAGGTCACCTGTTGTAACATGCCAAACATTAGAAATTGCTCGGTAAAAAAGGGTATGTAGTGGCTCTGTATCAAATCCTTGCCTGGCCTGGAATGACATTGCTTGCACTGGGCCATGTTGATATCTCTCCAACCGTGCAGACAAGGGATGTAGAAAGTGACTTCAAGGTAGAATCCGTGCAATGGCCATCAAAAGATAAGTAGCTCTCTGGTTGCTTGCAGAGTTTTTCCAATTGTACGATCAATTCAGCTGCAGCTGCCATGGGATCCTGGCGCAAAGACATTGGAACCGTTCCGGCATGCCCCTGAGACCCTCTCACTGTAACCTGCAATCTTTGTGCATGTATCGCTCTATCAAACGAAATTCACATCCTAACTTAAATAAATCCATTTTATTAAATTTTCCATAAAACAAAAAAGTTGGATTTCCTTTCAGTTTTACGCATCAGCGACACCCCAGCTATATTACAAATTTGGCTAGTCAGTTTGTGAAATGGAAAAATGCGAACATATTAAATTCGTCGCCAATAATATTCTAAATGTTAAAAATAATTTATATTTACCACAAACTTCACTACGGAATGTAGCATTATTATTTAAGAAGAGGGCAAAAAAAGTAAGCAAATTATGCACAATATTAAGTATCTTGTGACTTTTGGTTTTGGTACTGGGTGGATGAATACTACAGCGTTTCAGAGAAATAAAAAGGTCCAATCCTGGACCTCGGGTTAAAAGTACAACTTCAAGTTTATCTCTAGGAGTAAGAATCTAACCAAAAGCATGCTTCTCAACCATGATATGCAAGTTAGTAGTCGAGGGCTCAAGAAACATGACCATTAGTATTTCAAAATGTTATGATCCTGCCATCAAGTGTGTGGCAAGCATCTCAAAGATGAGATTATCACAACTCTTTCAACGAATTAGCTATTGAGCAAGTATATTTCTCAGTCTCCTACAGGTTTTTTAACTCGCGTACCTTTAGTCGTGACTGCCCAGCAATGCCCCTAACTACTCCTAGAGGAAAACCAGACCACTCAAGTACAGGCCCTTGTTCAATATGAACCTGAAGATCAAAGCAAACAATAATATTCTCATAATGGTCGAAATATACTGACTACCGTACTCAAGGTCTAAAAATTAAGTTTTAAATGGAAAGCAAATACTACAAATTCAGAAAAGCACCCAAAGTGATACCTCAACATATCCCCAGACAGACTTGCGGTCATACTTGAGCTGCAACAAGTTCTCCTCTGTTATCTCTACTCCGCTCTCCATAATTACATCTTTTATTGCCAAGCCACTGATAAAGTAATATTTATTAATATGCAGGTATATATGAGCGATATGAATCTAGAGGGTTTGGAATTACGAAACAAAACCTTTTATCTGATATTTCCAATGACGAAGCTGGTAAAATACCAGCAATTGCAGCACTTCCCAAGAAGGTTGATTGAAACCTCACACCCTCTTCATCACTGAAAGCAATCACCTGCATAATTTTGTGGTTGATTTTGATTATAACTAAATGTGACAAGGTAGAAATGTTATCGATCAGAACCAATAATTTCTCTGCTTGTATCCTCTAATATCTACATTAACGGTTCCATTTGATGGCCCATCAAACAGTTTCAAAAAACTTTACACATACTTTTTCTGACAGCCTACTCAAGTTAAAAATATTTCAGATAAACTTTGCCCAGATGATAACAATTGGAGGAAGCGGTCAAGAACAAGTCACTTACTTCTTCTAAATTAACTATTGCTATTGAGAAAGTAAATAACTCAAACCTCAATTGGCCTCTTTAACTCTTCTAACTTCCCATTCATATAAAAAACTTTCAAAGCAGAAATAGCAGATATGATGCCTAAGGCGCCATCGAATTTTCCAGCATCAACAACAGTATCCTACGAGAAAAAAGAAGAAATTTCAATTCTCTGCTGGATATATAACATAAATTATTGCCTCTGCTAAGGGGAAGTCAAATAATCACCAAGTGAGAACCAATCAGTAATGCTTCAGCACTTGCATTCCTTCCTTCAGCTCGACCATGTAGATTACCCATGACATCAACCCACCTGAAAATGTTCAAGAACATTGAGTCAGTAACAATATTAAGACTAGTTGAAGTAGCGTAAATGCAGAAATCTAACGTTCTTAATCCAGCATCCTCCATCCATTTTTGAAGAAGAAATCTTGCTTTGATAGAAGCAGGACTCAAGAACGTCCTCTCAAGATAGCGATTAGCATCACTTACCTGGTAATTGGAGACAATTATGAGATAACTCTGAGTTACCAACTGGAAATAATCAACACCAACAAACACAGGAAACTCACCATCGAACAGTTTTAAGTTGGATTAGAACTCAACCTCTGGTATTCAGCAGGTTTATCTGGGGGAAGGGGAGGACAACTATTCATGGACTAAGCTATAATAAATGGAGTATGACAAAGAATGAAGAGTTTGATAATTGAAAAGGGAAGTAACCAAGGTAAAAATCTTCAGAGAGGAAAAAACGGGGAATTAAAGATATTAAACTTTCAATAATAAGCCCTAAATCTTTCCATCGAATGTTCCAATAAGCCTTCAAAGAATGAAGTTATATAAAATTGCAGGAAAATTTTTATAATCAAGGGAATATTAAAACAAACCAAACAGTCAACCTCATAAATGTTTCTTAGGTATGAAAACTAGTTATCAATCTAAGCGGCCAACACAAGTTATGGCAATTTTTATATTATGAATGGAAAACTAGAGCAGAATCGCATACAAGAAACGAACATACACATACAAATCGTCCAATTATTCACTAAATTTAATAATTACCAAACGTTGTCACAAATATTGCAGCCCACAAAAGAGGGAAAAAAAGAGGTCGTGGTCCACTACCTTCCCTAATTCGTTCAATCTACCTACTGCTTCGTCCTTGAGAATCTCCACAAATAAATCAGCTCTTCTGTTCTTTGAATTTTCAGCTACATCTCCTGAAAATTTTGAATAACACATTCTCAGTTCTCGATATTCAATCGTTCACTAACATGACAAATAATTTCCAATGATAACTAAAACAACATCATAATAAAAGCTGATGATAGTTACGCAACAGCGAAAATACCCAGCCGAACAGACTATTCTTAACGCAAAAATGAAAAGAAACGACAACCTGACTTCTATGAGCATCAAGCAATATTTATAATGTTACAAATGATAGATAACTCGATGAAGAAGAAACAGATCTGTCAATTCCTCCGAGTAAACAAGAACCAGCAGCGATTAGAACAAACGATTTCCAAGAAATCACTAACGGCGAGTGAAATTTTATCAGAACGTTATCTACAAAAGAATAAACGAGTGGTTCGCATTCATTCCGATTCAGGTTCGTGTATTTTCAAAAAGCAACATCCATTTTCCATTTTCGTAGCTGTAAATTAGAAAATTATCATATCAAGATGAATCCAAAGAGGAAGATAATCAAATATACCAGTAAATGCGTAAGCGGTGGGAGGAGACAAAAACAAAAGGAGAAACAGCAGGTAGCTAAACAACATGGAGAAAGAAGAAAGGTGATGATGATGATGATGGTCCTTGATGAGAAAATCGTTGATAGAATCGGCGCTAGCATATGCAATGGCCATGGCCGCCGGCTGCAGAGAATCGGCGCCGGAGCTGTGGCGGAGGCCGAAAGCTTTTTTGGGATTTTGGATTTTCGTTTTTGGCTTTTGGCTCCCCGCTTTAGAATTCCGGAATCTTCACCATATTTGTGGTGCGCGAAATAACATGTGGAAATAACATGTGGGCCCCACAGTACAGAAATTATATGGGGAGTGTATTGCAATCTGGTCGATAATGTTGTTTTAATAGATAGCAGAGAAATTAATTCAGTAACCTATTTTGAATCTTATTAAGAGAAATGTGATTTAAATTCTTCACTCTTCTAAGATGACCAATTAAACACAGCCGCCATTGCTGCATTCATGATTCATTATTTTAAATGACCATTTGTTTTCTTTATTTTTTATTTTTGAAATTTACTCAAAATTTATTTATGTATGATTTAAATTTCCTTAAAAAAATATGTAGATTTTAATCAAATTTTATAAATAAAAAATAAGTACTTCAAAGTTTTTTTTTTTTTTTTTAAACTTTGGTTCAATTTTTAAAAATACAAGTCAAAAAGTAGATATCAATATAATGAAAACAGAAAATGGTTTCAAAAACCAAATCCTTATCATTCGGGCCATATTTTTTTATTTTTGTGTTTTTAAACTTTAAACTTATTTTTTTATTCTACAAAACGGATTCGCCTTTTCTTTTGAGAAATGATGTGAATTCTAGCTAAATTTCAAAAATCAAAACAAATTTATAGAAGTTACTTTTTTTTTTAATTTTGAAATTTTGATTTTTTTTTTTTTTAAACACAAGTAAGATAGGACCTGTATAATACTTGGCTTCAAACAATTGGGTGTATAATACTTGAAAATTGATGGATTTAATCTATAGTAACTATCTACTATAGATTAAAAATGAAATATTTAAATCTTGCAGGATCAAAAATATAGAACGTGACAATAATCTATGTGCGTCCAAGATGATCAAAAATCACAAATATTAAAAATTAAAAAAAAAAAAAAAAAAACATGTAATTGAATGAATAAAAAAACAATGGAGAGGATCGAAATTGGCGCGAGCCAAGATGATTTGTTTGATTGTGTCACATGGCATCACGTGCAGTATGAATAGTACATGCAGAATCTTGAGGTGAATTTGGAATCTAGCCCTAGCCAGAGGGATCACCACTAAAATCCCCAATTAGTTTGTTGGGGGCCCCACTCTATTGATTTATTTTGGTGGGTTCCATTTCTCTTTTCTTTTTCAAAGGTATCAATAGTACGAATTAAGATTCTCCATTTTGAATATTCAATTCTCATGGTTCTTTTTGGGCAGGCTTGTAGCGAGGGAAGGAAAGGAAGGAGTTTCGACCTTTCTTTTTTTCTCCTAATTTGGTGAGAGGTGTAAGGGGGTGTTTGTTTGACATATTTAGGTAGGATTTAAGTTAAAAAATTATATTGAAAAGTTATATTGAGTAATTAAAAATTAAAGTTGTACCAAAAATTCGTTTGGATATAGTTTTTGTATAGAAAAATTAGAGTCAAATCTTGTTTTAATGTACATTTAAAATGAGTAGTTATGTTTAGTAGTTAAAAAGAAATTATTAAAAATGAATGGTTCAAAATGAGTTATTTTGATTGATTTGAAATGAATGGTTAAAAATGTTTGAGTAATTATAAATGAATCATTAAAAATGAATTGTTAGAAATTAGAGTTATTTTTAAAAGTAAAAACAAGAGTTTACTTGGAAAAATCATAAATTGGAGAAAAAAAATTACGAAAAGAAAAACTTTCATGTGAAAAATTGTTACAATCACACAGATTTCTCCCCTTGACCTCAATTACATAAATACTCTATTCAAATCGTATATTACTCACATCTTTACCACACTCTCCACAAGAGAATATGAAATGCATTGAAATCAAAGTTACATAATTCTTTTATGGTAACTAGAGCACACTACTTCTCTTTACCTTTTCAATTCTCTTTACCTTTTTGATTTCCCGAACATTTTTTATTTCTTGCATCTTTCTAACCTGCGACAATTTTATTCCTAATATTTTGTTAAAAAATCAGTCATTTTTACATTGATCGATAAGTAAATAAATAATCACAATGCGTTTAAAGTATTATAGATACTCAAAGATATTAAAACATAATTAATATAAGAGAAATGCTTACGTCCTTATGAATAAGGAGATAAAGTCTTTTCTTAATATCTATATAGCATCATTTGACACTACAAATTTTGTGTTAAATCATTTTAAAAGGAAAAAAAAAAAATTATAATACCAAATAATACCATGCGGATGTAAAAAGGATTGGACTCCTTGTTGCAAATATTACTCTAAATATAAAAGAAATGAATGGTCAAAGTTGTAAGGCCAAGAAAGCAAATTGGAAATTGAATGCTTTTGTTTCATTTGTGGCAATTTTTGAAGACGTCCTATCATAGCAAGTGGCAGCCAGCCCACTCTTATTGTCACAATAAATAATTACCAAAAGTTCATACAAAAAAGGATACATTTTGAATTGGAAAATTGAAATCGTTAATTTGTGTAAATACAAAAAAATACCTAACCTTCCCCCAGTAAACGCAAATAGCATAAGTGTATATTATATTATGAATTTGAATCCGATACTTCAATCGTCTATGAATTATTTCTAAAAAAAAAAAAATCGTCGAGGATTTCGGAAAAAAGTACCTACTTTCAAATTATTGGTATTTTTTAATTCAAAGAAGATATGCATCGTTGATAATATTAATGAGACATTATATGGTCAATAAGCGTACTTATATATATATGAACTTTTACCTGCAAAACTTCAATTTCTATATTTCAGCCGTGGAGCCGCCCACTTTCTCAACAAAGGAAAAGTTTGTATTTATTTATCGATAACTATGTTTAAATATACTATCAAGTGTGGATTTGAATATTAAAGTAAAAACGTGATGAAGATTGTCACCTGTCTCAAATTATAAAGCTAAAGAAGTTTCACAAATTTTATAAGATTGTAAAAGTAAATCTATAGTGTATTATCTAATCAAAATATGATATTACGTAATTATGAATATTGTTGTGTTGATATTATCATAAGAGCAAAACTTAGGTACTTGTTGGTAAGTATGGTGTGTCCATACTTACCAACATATGAGCCACATATTTTTTATTAGTAGAAAGAGAAAAGTTTGATGAAAAGATTGATTTAATGTTTTTAAAAATAAATAAATAAAAATATGTGGCCTATGTATTTGTAAGTATAGACACCATTTTTTTTTTTTAGAAAGTATGGACATCATACTTACCAACAAGTACCTAAGTTTTGTTCTTATCATAAAAGTGAAGACAACCAGAACCAACAAGAAGGATGAATCAAATTTATTTATTTGTTGAAATTTAATCAAAAAATTATCATTAATTCCATCACACTAATTATGACTATGGATATTTTTATAAAATAAATATGAAGGTGAAAATTTGAACATCTATGATTATAGGAATAATAGAGGTCTAAACCTTTGGATTATACATTATTATAGTTCAACAATAATTAAGAGTGGAAATCTAAATTTGGTATTTATGTAGTTAAATTATTGCATATGGAAAAAGAACTAAACTATTTAAATAAATTCAAATAGTATCCCTAGATTAGAATATTTCTTTTATATATTTTTCAAAATAGTTGTCGATATAGACATTTTATCATATTACGACGGCGACATTTATGTCAACTTCGATACTACTTATTCTACGTGAAATTAAAAATGGGGATTGAACATGAAATGTTTGAACGAACAATTTAAGATAGAATATTTTTGTAAGGGGATAAGGGGATTTTGTGTTTTATGGTGGAGATGAAAATGAAATCAAGATGGGATTTTGATAACGAAGATGAACGTTAAGAAAAATGTGTTTGAATGTTTGACCTAAATGTAAGTATTAATATATTTTGGTTAAGCTTTCAATAATATGAAGAGACTGGTAAAATAGAGAAGAGAGACAAAACAAAAAACAAAAAATATATAGTTGCAAAGTATACTTTTTTTTCTTAAAAGAGAAAAACAATCCTTAGTTCACTTTTCAACTATATTTCTAGATATATTTTTTGAAATAACGTTATTATGCACCACGTAAATTCATCAATTCTACACCTAATAATATAGGGTATAGTCCCAATTCAAATGAGAGAGCGAAAAACTCGTAAACGAACAAATACATTACAACAAAAAAGAGGGGGACAATGTCCCAGCCCTCCGATAATTAGATATCAAATCTGAATATATTTAACCTTATTAAATTTTATTGAAAGAATTGATGACGTATCGACTTAGTTGATTGATTAAAATTCAATTCAACTCAACGATCATGAGTTCAATTTTAATCATTATTTGACTTTAATTTATTTATGAGCAGTACACTCTACCCTTTTATATAGGTTTAAAAACAACAAACTATTGAATTTTGTTAAAAAAAAAAAAAAAAAAAAACTATTGGACCATTCTTATTAGACCTTCTTTTTACCATGGGTAAGTTGGTAATTGGGAAAGGGATAGACTCTTGCATCAATTCTAACCCTAGCCTACCTCCAGTTTTGGGCCTCTTGGCCTCTGGCCCATACTATTACCATCAATACAATGGGCCCATCTTTCAATTTAAGCAATTTTCATTTCAATTTATGAAACCATTGTACACTTTTAATCGAGATTTATTAATTTTTTTGGTGGTATATCTGTTAAGACATCTAAGGTTCCGTTTGATAAATATTTTGGTTTTTTTTTTTTTTTGTTTTTGACATCTAAGTCTATTCTTACTCAAATTTTCTACCATGTATTCCACATTTCCTACAATGTATCAATCTTTCCTTAAGAAAGTATATAAATGTTAACTTTCAAAAACAAAAATAAACTTTTGGAAACTACTTTATTTTCTTTCTAATTTTGATTTAGTTTCTACAAATATAGGTAAGATGTATAAATCCAAGTAAGAAAAAACATATGGGAAGATAGTTGTTGTAGGCTTAAATTTCAAAAACCAAAAACTAAAAATTAATACCACGTTTGATAACCCTTTGTTTTTAGTTTTTGATTTTTGAAATTTAAGCATACAACAACTATGATATCATATGTTTTCTTCTACATGAATATCTACATCTTACCTATATTTGTAGAAATTAAATAAAAAAAATTTAAAAACATAAAAAAGTAGCTTTCAAAAATTTATTTTTATTTTTGAAATTTGATTTGCATTTACATATTTTCTTAAAGAAAATTAGATGCGTTGTATGAAATATGAATAAAAATAAATTTTAATTTTAAAAATAAAATAATTATTAAATGGGACGTAAATAGTTATTAAACGGAGCCTAAAGAATTTCAAAGAGGTTTCCATTTGTTTCTTTGTATCTCTCTCGAACGCAAACGAAATATCGAATATTATTGTCAATTTTATCTTTTATTACATGTAGGGTTGGGGAAGGAGAGGGAGGGCGGCTTAGAGATATGGACTTATAAAAAATAAAAATTATTGAATGAGGATATCATAGTGGCAACTATCACTGGCATTACCTATTAAAAAATTCATGTGGGTCTACAATTAAAGGACAAAATCTCAATTATTATTATTTATTTTTTTTTTAAATGTCTCAATTCATTTTTTACGGTTACGTATATTCGTTTAGGTTTTATCAACTCTAATATTATATTAGATTACTTAAGATTTCATTTGGAGGAACTCACTTATATTGTAAATCTAGAAAGTCCCTTAATTTTTTCAATATAAAATTCTTAGCATGCTTTACTCAAGATTGTGCCACTTTAGATTCACAAAATCTTCAATCATTTATCAATTTCATTTTTTAAAGTTAAAAGTGAGTTTATATGATTTGAAGAAAATTAGAAATCAGCCCTCATGATTGTGCAAATAAAAAATTAGTCCTTATAATTTAATAAAATTCAAAAATTAGTCAATATCACTAGTAAAATTCAAAAAAAATTGTTAATAACTTAAATATGTGGAGAAAACTATTATGATGTATTTTGATTATATAATCAATCACTCATCTCATACTTTTATTATTGACACGTAAATAGTTAACTTCTACTCATTTACTTATTTATTGATTTTAACCAACCATACAAACTAAATCTTAGATTTCAAAACCTTATGAATTAAATAAAGTGTTTTGAAACAGATGCACATATTATCAAATACTTATATACCTATAATATTACACTTATTTATATTCCCAAGTATGGTGGAGATTTGGTGTTTTTGTTTTAGGGGCAGAGAAGGATATGCATGAAAGCAAAGCCAAAAATGAAAAGCAAAAGGATTTTGTGGGTTTGCATGTTGTTGGCTTGAAGACAAAAATAGGTGTATAGGGCTAGCTAGGGGGAAATAGGGTCAAACTGGGTATTATGTTTGGTCAAAGGTTATGGACAATTATAGCCTCTGCCATCCAATTACCTCAACTGTTTCTTCTGGGCTCCATTTTAATCTGACAATTTTACCCTCTGCCCATCCCATTCTTTCTTTTTTAAAAGTTTTTTTTTTTTTTTTTTTTTTTTTTTAAAAAAGGCTTTTTTCTTCCTTCATTTTTGCCTAATTGTGGCATCTTCGTTTTGCAGTCCCACTGATAAGTTTATTGTGCGTTCCTTTGACCGGTGGTCACATCGAGCTGGATAATGGCCCATTCCCATTGCCATTGTCTGTGCTCTTCAACAATAACAAACTCCTTTTTTCACATCAAAAAACAAAAAAAAAAAAACAAAAACAAAAACAAACAAACTTCTTTCTCTTTTTTTTTCTTTTTTTTTTTTACTCTTTTCATGGAATTCAATGGGGCTTTTGAGTAAAAAATGAATGTGAATAATTATATATAAAAAAAAATTATAATGAAAAATACAAAGACAAATTTACCCATTCATTAGATAAGCCCAACTTATTTACCTATGTGGTAACTTCAAAATCGCACAAATTTTTCTTATAAAATAAAAAATATATTGTTTGTGTGGCCATTGCCACATATGTAAAAAGTTAGCTTACCTACACATTTAGGTTACGTAAGCTTTTTTTCAAAAAAATATACAAAGGATCATTGAAGAATAATTTTTGTAGATGAACGTGTGGGGTGTAAGGAAGGATTATAGTGTTTTTTCTCTTCCTTTTGTCCTCAATGAGTGGTGCAGTGGTTAAAGATTTGGAGTTTGAGAGTATGCTCCCTTCAAAGTCCTAAGTTTGAAACTCAACTGTGACATTATTCCTTCAATGTTATTATTATAATTTTCAAATTTAGTTTTCCTATATAAATAATAAAAGATAAAAGTTAAGCCAATTATTTCAATTTTAATATGATATCAAAATATACTTAGCTCAATTTTCCCATAAGAAACAAAATAATGAATGTGATAAAAATGAAAAAAGTGACTAGGTTGAGAGGAAAACAGATTGTATAGAGAATATATAGTAACTATGAGATGAATGAATATAAATTTGAAGGATAATTATCAACTTTGAATTTTCTTTATAATCATTCTCATTTTTTCTTGTCCCAAATATCGTCAAATGTTCTTCATTGTTATTTTTCCTCTACTCAAAATTTTTTAGTTTAAATTACAATTTTAATAATAAAAAGTTAAAATTCTAATTATTTTATTTTAAATTTTTTATTTTTGAAAATTAAGTTAATCACAACTATTTAATCATACAAATTTCTTTATTTTGATATCAACATTTAATCTATACATTTAAGAATCAAGCTAAAATTTGGAATTGTGTAAACTCGTTTAGTTTTTTTGAACTAGTCTGTAACTTATCTTCCTTTTTTACTTTCATTTGTCTTTCTAGTTTTCTATCCTGTCTTAGTTTGATTTTAATTGTATTTGGAGATTGATTATACAAACAAAGATTAGATTACCATAACACAATTCACATTTGACCCATCAATTATAATAAATAATGAACCAACCAAAATTGGAGCTGTTATTTTCCATAATAATCTACATTTGCAGCTGTTTTCACATAATATATATACTTTGTTCAAAATTAATAATCTTCTCTTCTCTATTATGATTATATATCCTTCAAACACCATTGAATATAATTTATATTGTAATAACAAGTGTTACACGATTGATCATTACTTTGTTATGATAGTTTATAATAATCTTCCCCAAAAATCCCAGTTTTGAATATTTTTTTATCATTCCGACTCTAAAGCAATTTAGTTTTAGTTTTGACTTGTCTCTTATAACGCACTTTTTTTAAAGAAATATAACGCACTTATTTAAGAGAGTATTGTATTGGGGTGTAAAATAATTTGAAATTTCCATTTGCAATGATATGGCGCTTACACGGTCAACGCAAGACTAGTCAAATCCACATCTCACTTTAAAATCTCACATATTAAATTAAACAAAATTACAATTCCAAGGAAACAAACCCACTATTATTATAAATATATTTAAATATACTTTATACTTACCAAATGGGTTTCCTGTAAAAATTAAATTTAAAAAATAATGTATAGTAAAGAAACAAAATGCATATAGACATTTAGGGTTTTATAATCATTTGATTACATATTGTCTGATAGTCATTCCACTTATTTGTCCAGAGAGCCGTACAATTATTCTGTACATTTTAAATAGTACTCAGAGAGCATAAAGGGTTGGATACCCAATTTTGCAATCCGTGATGCTGAAATGAAAAAAACAAACATATCAATATCCACTTCTCGATTAAAACTCTAATTCAATCGGTATAAAATGTCACTTATAATTAAAGTGGATTGAATTAAAAATAAATTAGTAAAGAATCGTCACCATTCCAATTTCAATATTATCGAGGTTCCTTTTTCATGATAAGTAGTAAATATAAATAAATAAAATATAAATGATACTATACTTAAATTAAATTGTCTATTTTGTCTATAAGTAAATAAATAAATAAAATATAGATGACACTAATCACTGTATGTTATTTTTTTTTCAAAGTCAATTAGTAGATGTTATTTATTAATATGTCAATAACCATATATATATATTATTTCTTAATTTGGGTTGAGTTGGGTTGAACGTGAAAAAAATTAGTCAACCCTAAAATCAACTAAGTTCAACTGAAATGAGAAAAATCACAACTTAACACAATGCAAATAAAATTATAATTTCAATTCTTACAATTTTAGTTGGATAATCTGGATTAATCAGGTTTTCGGTTCTTTAATACACTCCTACTTTTAATACGAGAAGTTTAATTATTGAAAGAGTTAATAACGCGTTGATTTCATTATTTGATGGTAAAGTAATTCAACATTATGATCACAGATTTTTATTTATTTTAGAGCATACTCTCTTTGTAGAGTTTGTAGTTCTCATCTTCCAATGTGTACTTAAAAAAAAAGAAATGAAGTTCAATTTTAATGAAATAATGAATCAAATAGAGAATAGATTTATAACTACAAATTAAAAGGAAAATTGTTAACAGCTCAGTTTTTTATTTTTATTTTTTTTTATAAAAACAAAAAAAAACCATTATAATTAATCGAATAGTATTATTTCATCTGTGGATCGTACCATGAATTTAAAATTACATATTTTTGTTATTGAAGAACAATTTGGTAAATAAAGTAGCAAAGATGATTTTGCTTTGAGATGAAATGAAAAAAATAATAATTGCTTAATTTGTAAGGTGGTAATTGCTGGACGACACGTCGACTAGAGACCATAAATTATAAACGCCGTATCGAATTTTCAGGTGTCCAATTGGGTTATGACTTACTCCATGATGCAGTAAATGGACACGTGTATGCACCCCAGCACGCCAGCTGTAATTACTAGTTTTCAATAGCTTTCTAGTGTATACACAATACTTTAATAACTGCCGCCAGCTGGCATCTCCACGTGATTTCTCTGACTCGCCCATTTGCCGTACCATGCACCTTCCCGACCACTTAATTAGGCTAAATTTTAAAAATTATAAATTACAAATAAAATGATTATTTGGAACTATAGAAGCAAAATGGTTGAAATTTTATTTTGGTTCCTAGATCACGATAACTTTCAAAAATTTTATTTTGGTCTCGTTGCGGACAAATCTTAAAAATGGTCGTTAGAGAAAAGTTAATTGGCCGTCCAAATAAATTAAAATAATAATATTTTCTTTTTTCTCTCCTCAGCCCATCTCTTTCTCTCTCCTTGTTTGAACTTTCTCGCAACTCCTAAAGCTCTCTCTTAGATTCATCGATTTTTAATGTCTCCTTAAACTTATTCTTGCCCAGTTTTTTTCTTCTTTCACAAATTTGAAAACTATAATTGTAAACACACAAGTGCTAATTTTATATAATTAATTTTCTTCCCTCACAAAACCTGTAACAAATTCCCCTTCAATAAATGAACCAGAACTGGTGGAAAGATGTGAATTTGATGAGATATTTGTCGTCCATTCGAAGAAACTGTCGGACCAAATCGCAGTGGCTATTGATCGGAGAAGTGTACCACCATTGGTCGCCGGTGCTCTCCTAATACATCGGAGACTTAAAAGAAGCAAATAAAAAATAGATCGAAGCCACAGTTTAGAAACCCTTTTAAATAGAAACAAAATTACGAGTTCTTATGAAATTTTGAGAGAGACCCTAAATTAAATTACAAACTAATTTGCAAAAAGAAAGTGCAGGGGAAGCCATGGAAAAAAGGTTGAAGAAGTGGGTTTTTTTCTGGAAATCAGAGGAGAGAAGGAAGCCAAAATATGTTTAACCCTTTTCAATTTAAGGGAAAAATTTAAGGCAGAACCAAAATGTGTTTGGATTAAGCACTTTCAATTTCATTTTTTACAGGGCAACATTGAAATCACAAGTGATTTTTAAAGAGAGAAAAAAATGGGAAAAATTGTGGAGTCGTGAGAAAGAAATGGGTTAAGGAGAAAAAAAGAAAATATTATTATTTTAGTTCAATTGGACGGTCGGTTAACTTTTCCGTAACCTCTGTCTGCTGGGACATTTTTAAGCTTAGACGATAGTGTGGAGAGAGACTAAAATAGTATTTTAACGGAACAATATTCAATCTTTCTTTGAATCAACTTTTAGTTTTAATGGTTTTTTAAAAATATATTTTGATTTTTATTGTTCAGTTAATAATTACTTAATTTGATTTCATAACTATATATTAGAATTTTTATTTTTAAAAATTAAGTTATAAAAGTTAGGGGTTGTTTGTTTGGCATATTTAGGTAGAATTTAGTTTTAATATTTATTAACTTCTTCTCGAAAAACCTACTTCAAACGAATTTTTATTAATTTTTCCTCATTTTTACTTTTAAAAATAGCTCTCATTTCTAACCATTCATTTTTTAATCATTCGTTTAAAACTACTCAATCAATTCTAACCACTCATTTTTAATAGTTCCTTTCAAATCAATCAAAATCTTTCATTTTTAACCATTCATTTTTAACTACTCATTTTAAATCTATATTCAAACAAGATTTTGACTCTAACTCCTATATACAAAAGTTACATCTAAACGAGTTTTTGACAATTTTTAACTACTCAATATAACTCTTTAAATTTAAAAAAAAACATAAAAAACTAAATGGCTACTAAAGGTAAACTTGAATTTTTGTTTATGAAAAATGATATTTTCTTTTTAATAAAACATTATATATATATATATATATATATATATATATTTTTTTTTTTTTTTTTTAATTTAACTATATTTGGTAGCGGTTGAAGACAAGGACTTCAACACACGTTTCCTTAAGAAATTCTTGGTTTGAGGCCACTGAAAGTACTAGAATACCCTTCGAAATATTTCGGTGTCACGGTTTAGGGACGGGTCAGTTGTGCCTTGGATATAGAGAAGCAAAGTTCTGATTTCACAATTTAAAAAAAAAAAAATATTTGGGAGTGAAGTATTTAAATCTTGAACATTTTGATTTACATGTTATCCTTCATGCTCCTAAAACCATATTTTCTTGGTGTGTGTTAAAATAAAATCTTATGATTAGTATTTACATTTTAGAAAGTAGCAATAGAAATATAGGGTAGAAGAGATTGGTTGTTAATGGAGTTTGAGGAATGTAGGTTACATAGGGATGAGAAGATCTGACAATGATGGCTCCAAAATAACAACTAATTAAGAGCTTTCAAATCAATCCTTTTTACATATCTCTGCCCTGCGCTGCCCCTACCTATCTCTGCAATCCCTCCTCTCTTTTTAACCTAAAATGCTCACTTCAACTCAACGACTTCCTTTCTCTGATACTTTGGTTGAGTAATTAAAGAGAATGGATCGAGGATAACACTTTTAACTGAAATTGTTATTTACCTTTGGGTTATAACAAATAGAGATGTCTACGGGGCGGGGTGGGGCCGGAGAATGGCTTCCCCGTCCCCGTCCCCGTCCCCGCCCCTTAATTTAATTTTCGTCTTTGGAAAAATTTTCGTTTTTTTTCTCGGTGATTGGGGCGGGGATTCCTTGGCGGGGTCGGGTTCCCTGCGGGGATTTTTTTTTTTTTTACATTTTTTTGGAAAATAATTTTAAATAATTAGATTTTCTTAGAAAATATTTATAAATTTCAACTATAATGTTAATTATTGAAGAAAAATATTCTTATGAATAAATAATTTCATCAATAAATACATTTTTATTTGAAAATTAAATGGGTAAAGTATAGAAAAAAAAATTAGACGGGGCGGGGATGGGGAATACATTCCCCGTCCTCGGCCCCAATTAGCCCATGGGGAATTTTTCTCCCGTTCCCCGCCCCGTTAGGGGCTGGTCCCCGCGGGTACCCGGCCCTGCAGAAAAAATGGACACCTCTAATAATAAATCAGTGTGTTATGAGACAGAAATGGATATGGTTGGTTTACGTTAGTTTTTGTATAATAAGATTTTTATCTTTTAAGGTTAAGTTAAATCTTATTTTATCATTTTATGATTAGATATTATTCTTTCTTTTTATGATTAAGTATTATCTTTTTATTTATGATTATGTCATTTATTTTAATCTATTTAAACCAAATATTTAGTTAATTATTAAATGAAGAATTTAGATAATTTGAATTTCATTTTTCAACATGATATCAGAGTATAAGGTCTTGAGTTAGAATCATTGCCAAGTCGTTTCCTCTCCATTTAAAATTGAATTCCATTGGTAGGGTATTTATAAAATTTCTAAGCCCACAAGTGAGGAGGAGTTTTGTTGATATAATTTAATTTACCACAACCCATCAATTTAAACTTTTGGATTAATTTGTAGTTTAACATAATTCAATATGATTAGGTCAAAATATAATAAGTTACTTATAGCCTCAAAAGCTCACTGGAATAAGTAAATTGCATTAAGTCTTGCACATTTTCAATTAACAAATCAATGAGATACCATCATATAATTTTTTTTTTAAAAAAAACTCTAATTATGCTCATCTCTATCGTGTCTTAAAATTCAACTAAAAATATATTCATAACTTAGGAGACATTCAAGGATAATAAATATGAGAGAATGAATATCAAATAAATAATAATTATAAAGAAATGACTAATGATTATGAGAAATGACCGTGAGAAAATGATTGTCGCTAGCTTAAAATGGGATTATCCCATTTTAATACATGGTCTCAAAACACTCTCTCTATTTTGTAAAGACATATTCAAATGACTACACATATGAATAAGAGATATTTTAAATGATATATAAATTATAGGGAATTTACTATCAGCAGCACATTCTACCTCTTGTATTATATTTGTAGCACAATTTCTAAAATAATTCATTTATAGCACATTAATTTCTATCACTAACTAGTGATAGAACTCAATTTGAAGTTTTATCACTGATAGAAAATTCAAATAGTGATAGAATGAGTCTGTCATTGATTGAATTCTATCACTAATAGAACTCAATGAGTGATAGAACTCAATTTAGATTTTCTGCTACAAATGAATTAGTTTTGATTTTGTGTTGTAGATAAAAATATTTTACCCTTTTTTGTTATACATGCAAAATCCCCTAAATTATAATTAAGAAATATTTAAGCATGCATGGGATGGAGAAGTAAGTGAAAGGAAACATGCAATATCTCGTGTTTGTTTAGGCTAGAAAAAATATATAATTTTCCCAAACCACATTTCAACCTTCACTCCAACTTATCATTCCAACGTTCAATCTCTCATTTTAACTCTTTCGAAAAGAATCTTATACCTATCATATTTTTCTACAATTCCTCTTAAAAATATATAATACATTTTTTCTACACTTCTTCAAATAACCTTGTGCAAACAAGGTTTTCCTACGACATTTCCTTTCAAACAAAGTTTTTTGTAATTACTCTCACAACCTTATTCAAAATATGTTTTTGTGTAATCACTTATTCATAAACATCACATTCAAACCAATTAATTTTGTCCTATGAAGAATGCTAACAATTACTTATTAGATATATATTTTCCTTTAAAATGACCTAATCCTATAAATTTTTTAAAATGAAGCAAGTTTTTTGTAATTACTCTCACAACCTTATTCAAAATAATGTTAATTAGATTTTTTTAAACAACATATAAAATGATAAAATATGTTAAAAAGATGATTGTTGGTTTGTGGTGATAATCTACCCTCTTATAAATATGGGTTGATTGGATTTTGGGAGAGGAGAGGAGAGGAGAGAAAAAGTGAGTGAAGAGAAAATGAAGTGATTTAAAAGAATAAAGTATTTGTTTGAAATTTTGTGCATTAGAGAAGAAATGTTAGAATTTTTTTTTTTTAATTGTAATAAAGTTTGATAAGATTAAATATGCTCGATGAGATATGAGGAAGAGTTGAGAGTAGAGATGTCCATTTTTTTTCGTGGGGCCGGGTCCCCAGTTAGGCGGGGAACGGGGCCAGGGGAAAAATTCCCCATGGCCTAATCAAGGCCGGGGACGGGGAAGGTAGTCCCCATCCCCGTTTCCCCGATCCCCGCCCCGATTTTTATTTATTTATTTTCTTTTTTCAATTTTATTCCTTTAATTTTCGAATAAAAATATATTTGTTGATAAAATTATATATACATATGAATGTTTTTCTTTAATAATTAACATTATAGTTGGAACTTATAGATATTTTCTAAGAAAATCTAATTATTTAGAATTATTGTCCAAAAATTATATGAAAAATTGAATTTTTTTTTTTTGAAAAAATCCCTGCGGGGAACTTGATCCCCGCCCCGATTTCCGAGAAAAAAATCGAAATTTTTTCCAAGGACGGAGATTGAATTACGTGGCGGGAACAGGGACAGGGAGTCCATTCCCTGGCCCCGCCCCGCCCCGCCCCACCCCATAGACATCTCTAGTTGAGAGAGATTCTTATATACAAAAAAACAATCATAAGTTGGGATAATTTCATCTCCTCTCCTCCTTCCAACTCTTAAAATCCAATCACCCCGCATTTCTAGTTTCATATAATGGAGGGAAAAGCCATGGCTGTTAAGTATCCATTTTAATTTAAAACAAGATCCAAAAACATTTTACTCATTTTTTTTTTCAATTTAAAATTTTGCCTATTTTATTAACCAGTCACTAAAAATTTGGAATCTTTTATTATTATTATTTTGAGAAATTACAAATTTCAACTGGCACATTCCTATTTTAAGATATGTTTTACTGATTCTAAAAGAAGCATCCCAAACTTAATTTTAATATACATTTTGAAAAAGTGTTTACATAGCGTGTAATTATATTTTTAGTGACTTTTTCTTAAAAAAAACTTTAATATCTGGTGGCAATTTTATTTAGCATTTCATGAACATTTTGAAATCTTATCCAAACTTGCTTGCATACACTAAAAATTTAGCTTACAAAATCACATGAACGAAATTGACCGAATATGTTTCCTTTAAGATCAGAAGAAATATACCAAAAAATATAGAATTAAAATCAAAGTGAACCTTACTTAATTTTTATATTGCGTTATTAACAATCACCAAAAAAAAGGGCAAATCAGCAAATACATATTTAACCCAACACTTAAAAGATAGGTGAGGTGTACTATCTTTTTTTTTTTTTGGTATACTAAAAAAGCATTTAAAAAAATAGGGCACAATAAACAACAATCCAACGGATAATATATAATTTACTTTCAAGTTCCAATAAATTACACGAATTAATACAAAATTGGTGGGTGTAAATAGAAATACCTCCGACCGGAAATATCCACGCCCACCGCCGCGTAATTCACTTGTCAAAACCAAACCCTTACCGGACCCATAAAACCGACCAACATCAACGCCAACACAAACCAATAACCAAAACCCATAAATTTAAATCGTTTTTTTATATATAATAAACAAACAAACCCTAACATAATTCCCTTATTTTAATTTTTCCCATTTTTTCATTTTAGAAAATTTACGGGTAATTTAGCAATTAAGAAAGAGGAGCCCTTTGAGGGGCGCCCTTTCTTCTACTGCTAAGAGAGAGAACAATGCCAGCGGGAAGGAAATCGGCGCCTTTGTTTTTCCTTTTGAAAATGTGAGTTCCTGATGATACATTGGCTGGGGCCAAGTCATTGATATTGGAGCAAGATGAGCCTTTGTTGAATTGCGACGAGTCGTCCATGACCGCGTTTGGTGTCGGTTGGTTGTCATCGTCGATCCCTTCGAACCCGTCCACTCTAAGCCCTTCGAATTGCGAGTACGAGAAATCGGACTCGTCGAACCTGTGGAGTATCCCGCATAGATCTTCCCCTTGGTACACCATGTGATCCACCTGCCAGTTTTGTTAAATCGCTATCAATTCCATAAAGTGCATAGAATATGGTGAATATATTAGTTTTTCAACCTTACCCTAGTCTCTTGGGACAATATTTGGCAATATTTGGCTCATAGACTTGGATATTTTGGTGTGTGAAAAAGAAATTGCAGTATTTCAAATGTGTTCCCAATAAGTTAAGAAACATGTGGATTTTTTTTATAATTTATATCCCATGCTTTTTCAGAAGTAATTACATTAAGACGACTCCAATATTTTCCATTCATAATTTTTCAGCAGTTTGGATATGAATTCATTAAATTGGAGATATTTCCATCTACATCAACCTATAACAAATATTATATAAAAAAACCTATTAATAAGAACGGAGTTCTAAGTACATCTCATATAACTTTGAAGTAATGAAATTACATGTTTACATCTACTACCAAAATATTATATAATAATAATTAAAAAAAAAATTATCACCATATTGTAGCGGCTACTAAGAATAATTTCACATAAGGGGAAGAAAGATATAGTGTTGCATTTTTCTTCCTAACAAAAAAATATTATAATTTAAGATTAATATTTTATGATAAATGAATACTACAGCGAAGACGATTTTGGAAAGCTAAAAAGTTATGAGTTCATACTACACTTATTTAGAAATAAATTTTCTACCAAATTTCCTTAGGAACCGAATATAATAGGATAGGGCAATTCATAGTTGAAATGTAACTAGACACTTCAAAATATTTTTAAAAAAATGAATAAACCTTCTTAATTATTAAGTTTTTTTTTTTATATCAATGTTGGTATGGACTAGCTTATGAATAATTCACTTCTTAATTAACATACTACTAAAAGTTTAACAACTATTTGCCAAAAGTTTGAATCTTCCATTCCACCTAATGTTGACTTAAAAAACAGTATTCAATCTAAAAGCTTAAGTTCAATTCCCTTAATTAAGCCACTAATCACACCTCAATTTAAAAATTGGGCATAAACAGCCTGAAACAAACACATAACAAAGGGTAAATTTAAACTTAAATCAACATTAAGATAGAAAAAATAACATGCATGCAATGAAATTAAAAGGGTTTAAAAGGAAATACCTTGCAGGAGAGAGAACAGAAATGAAAGGGTTCTTGAAGAATTCTATCACAGGTAAAGCAAGCATTTGAAGACCCTTGCTTGCATGGCCTAGACTGCGGCCTGTAATTCAAGAATATCACTTTTGCTCCATTTATAGTGTACGGCTGCCAAAATTCACTTAATTAATCCCAAAATTCAACCACAACAAATTAAACCAAAGTTTTAAAAAATTAACCAAAAATACCTGAATATGTGAACACTCAATTAGCTTCTCAAGATCGCCCAATCGAATTACATCGTGATAAACATATCGTCTAACCTGACAAAACCCATTAATCACTACAAAATTCGCTTAATTTGAACAAGCAAAAAAGAGGGATATATAATAAAAGAGTAAAAAAGTTCATATTTTTTCAGTGAAAGCAACAACTGAGAGAGCTCTGGCAGGAAAAGATGGATAAAAATGAATTCGTCTACGAATAGGAAACCAACCAAATCCCAAAAGTTGGATAAGTTTTCTCCTTTTCAAGAACCCAAAAAAAAAAAAAAAAAAAAAAAAAAGTTGAATTAATAATGAATAAATTACCTGAAGAAGAGGATGAGAGCGATGAGAAGAGAGACAGTGAGGGCAAATACTAAGGCAACAATGCAAGCAAAAAACATTCTTTTCGCATTTGCGGCGGTTTTCGTGAAGCAAACAAGTTCCAAAGAAAGTTTCAGCCATTAGGGCTTGAAGCCATGCAGGCTTGGCGGCCATGGTCTTGAACTGGTTGATCACTTTTTCACCAACTTCATTCAATTTTTTCAATTACACAATAATAATAATAATAATAAATAAAATGAAAATTTGTTTGGGTTTTTGAAAGTTGTTTGTTGCTGTCCTTTTTAATGACTGAAACCAGCGTTTTCTCTCTCGACGACCGCCTTGTCGTTTATTTACAGAATAAATAGAACAAAAAAAGAAAAGAAAAAAGAAAGAAGGGAGGTTGGGAGTTGTGTTAATGGTGCGATTCTGCCCGCCAATAACCTATGCTTTTTTCTGCTTAATACTATACTTTCTCTGTGGTTTTGCAGAGGCTTTAGCAACCCAAGGAGTTTGTCAGGATTGCCCCTTGCCCCCATCCATTTTCATTACGGTGCCGTTTTTGGTATTTCCATTTTTTTTTTTTGTGTTTACCTCTCCAAAGGGACGACTCATGCTTACTTCCAACTATGTTCCTTTTCCCAAGTTTCAAGTTTTATTTTTTTATTATTTTTTTTAATCAAAAGGGTGAGTGTAGATTTTATTGTAATTCAATTCAATACCATGTTCAATCTAAAAATTAGTATTTGATTCCCATTTAATTATGAGAAGTAGTACCTTAAGTATAAGTTTTATGGTCCCGCCCTAATTTGTACTTAAAAAATTAGGAAAATTGTACTAGATAGTCTAATTTCACAAAATAATTATGGATCTCACCAAATTTGAAAATATTTGCACCATAGTAAAAAATAAGGTATTATAATACTCATTATACACTATTATTTTATTATTAATACAATATTTTATATTATTAATATAGTATTGTGTATTATTAATACAATATTATATATTATTAGTACAGTGTATTAATATAGTATTATATATTAATAATATCGTATAATCATTGTTAATAATACCGTATTTTTTTACTATGATTGCTAAATTTTTTTTTTATCTAATATTGTAAATACTTTTTCAATTTGGTCTATTTCTAAAAAAATCGCCCAAAAATTGTTTATTTATTTTCTTTTTGTGAATGTCTCCATCAATTTGCACGCATCTTGACTATTGTTATGTACGATATCTGATTCTACAATATTTGGATATCAAATAAACAAGTAAAAAGAAAATTTAAGTTTTATTATTATTATTATTATTATTATTATTCGAGGCCAAATTTTATTATTCTTAAGGGATATCGTTTTTTATAGAAATAATTTCCATGGTTTATTCACATTATTTGTCCACTATATATACAAGATTACAAACTAGAATTATGCATATAATTTAGCTAAAATAACTTCTTATAATCAAGCCAATATTATATCCTACCATTAAGCCAATATTTTGGCTATAATTATTGACTAAATATACATACCAAAATTAATAAATATTTATATAAACTAATATACCCCGTAGTCGAAACGGGAGGCTGGTGTACGTTAGACTATCTCGAAAATCAACAAAGAGTTGCAACAGAAGACCTTTAGTGAAGATGTCAGCAATTTGATAGCGCGAAGGAACATGATGGACACGAACTTGACCACGACCAACCTTTTCTCGTACAAAATGTATATCCATTTCAATGTGCTTAGTGCATTGATGTTGTACTGGGTTACATGAAAGGTAAACTGCACTAACATTGTCACAAAAAACCAAAGTGGCTTTTGGCAAAGGACAATGTAGCTCCAAAAGTAAGTTTCGAATCCAACATTCAGATACTACATTAGCCAATCCACGATACTCTGCGTCGGCACTAGATCGAGACAAATTTGGTTGCCTCTTTGCAGACCAAAAGTTCAAGTTGTCCCTAAGATATACACAATAACCAGAGGTGGACAGTCTAGTGTCGGGGCAACCACCCCAATCCGCGTCGGTGTATAAGGTAAGTATGTTAACTGAAGAGGGGTGAAGATAAAGACCAAAGTCTAAAGTACCTTTAACATAGCGAATGATTCTCTTTAACGCAAACATGTGATGTGTTCTAGAGTCATGCATGTACAAACATATTTGTTGAACAACATAAGAGATATCCAGTCTTGTGAGAGTCAAATATTGTAAGGCACCTGCAAGACTTCGATACTCTGTTGGGTCATGATACAGATTACCAGAAGTGATGTTTAGCTTTGATTTTGTATCCACTGGTGTAAAAGAAGGCTTACATGAAGACATGCATGCTCGTTCAATAATTTCCTCAACATACTTCCTTTGAGAGAGAAACATACAATTGCTATGTCGGGTAACTGAAATACCCAAAAAGTAGCTTAGAGAACCTAAGGCCTTCATTGCAAACTCAGAGCCAAACTTAGACATGATGGACTCACGTAATACATCAGAAGAAGCAACAAGGATAATGTCACCCACATAAAGAAGAATGTAAGCCATATCATTATCTTGCTGGAAAATAAATAAGGAATGATATGATGCACTGTGAGAGAAACCCATTGTAGCTACAAAACAGCAAATCGCTGGTACCAAGCTCAAGGAGCTTGCTTGAGCCTATAGAGAAATTTATTTAGCAAGCAAACATAATCAGGGTGCTTAGGATCTCAAAAACCAAGGGGTTGATACATATAAACTGTTTCATCAAGATTTCTATGTAAAAAAGCGTTCTTCACATCCAATTGATGGAGAGACCAAGATTTAGATAATGCAATGCTGAGCATCGTCCTGATAGTTGTCGGTTTCACCACTGGATTGAAAGTTTCACTACAATCTACTCCTGTTTGCCGACTTGCGCCATTACCTACGAGGCGGGCTTTATGTCTCTCAAATGATCCATCAAATTTCTTTTTTATACCTGAAAATCCACATACTTCGAATGATATTAGCATTAGATGGACGGGGCACTAAGTCGCAGGTCTTATTTTTAATTAGAGCATCGTATTCGCCTTTCATGGCCATTTGCCAATTATCATCATGTAATGCATCAATGGGATTTGCAGGCAAAGGAGAAATGGTGATTTGTGCTGATGAATGGAGATTAAAAATTGATTTTGGCTTAAAAATGCCGTGCTGGGCCCTTGTAGTCATTTGAGAAGAGTAAACTGGTGCTTGTGGGCTAGGCTGAGGAGAGTGTTGAGGAGGTGACAATGTGGATGGAGAATTTTGCTAACATTTGGAGGGGATGAGGTGGATGACATTTGAGTGTTTGAATGTAGTTCTTGCATAGGGGAAGGAGGAGTAGAGGGAAGATGTGGTATTTGGCTTAGTGGTTGTTGAGCTTGCATAGAAGTTGAGGAAGAGGATTGCGTTTGGGCCAGCGGAGTCGAAATTGGAATATGGGTAGCTTAAGTATGCGGTATGAGTTGAGGCAAAAAAGTGATGCCGACATCCATAAATTCGTAGGTAGTAGAAGAAGAAATATGTAATTTAGAAAAGGAAAAATTATTTTCATAAAAAATGGCATGTATCCATTATAATTTGGGGAGGAAACAGCAATGGGAATATACCCACTAAATATACATACCAAAAATTATTAAATATTTACCTAAACTAATAGTTTTATACTTCAAAATTTGCACATAGTTGAATTTGTAACATTTATGGATTGAAATAATTTTCAATACCTTCTATAACCACGGGACAATTTTTTAGAGTTATAAATAGCTAGCTAATGAAATGTAAAATCTCTTGGGTATGTTTGGGTAGAAGGTTTTTGAATGTTTATTCTCCGATTGAACAAACCCCCTATATTTGGATAGAACATATCCAAAATGTTCTCTTAAAAACTTTCATAAAACATTCCATAAACTTTCTAATAAAATATAATTTATAATATAACCAACGTATCTAGGTGAAAATTTTCTATTACACTCGTTCATAATCTTCATATCGAGCCGTGAATTTTCTACCACAACTATTTATAACCCACCTTCTATCTAAATAACAGTTTCTACCATAATTAGTTACTCGTAACCTTTCTCTATTTAAGGAAAGTTTATCTTCATTAAATTTTTTATAACCACTCAAAATTCTTCATGATTGTTATCCATCATTACCAAAATCCTCCATGTAAATAAATCATTGTCTTCAAAAATCAAACCTTGAGACGATGTGGGTGTCTTCGATCATGTAGTGTAGATTTTATTGAAGTTAAATATGTCTATAGATGGGTGGACTTGATTTTCCGATTATATTAATATATGTGTGTGTTTTAACCCAAGATTTAGTAAATTCCCCATATTACTTATCCATTTTATATTTCACATTTATGCGTGCTAAGATATTACTTTTCTTTCCATTCTTATCTTAGTTTACACTGTATTTAATACTAGCTTACCTCAAAAACAAAATACTGAGTTTATTATTATTTTTTTATGAGTAAATGTCATGATATTTTTTTATGCCAACATGAATATTAGCTCAGTGACATCTGTATATATTTAATGACTAAAAATTATGAGTTTGAATTCGCCATCCTCAAATTGTTGTAATTAAAAAAAAAAGAATAATGATTTTAAAATATATTTTATGTTTTTTTAATCCGAAAATTTAATTTTATGCGAAGAGGAATATTGAGTCAATGAGGTCAATGTCTTTTTTTTGTGACTTAATTTTGGACTTGTCAGATTGATAGTTTTTGATTCCTTATATCATGTTTGGAAAAAGACAAATTTTGGTGATATTTGATTGTGGTAAAATGAAATATATAAAGAGGGTAAATAGTAATGGCAGTCAAAGTCTCAATTGTGGATTTTAGCATGTGTTGGAAGTGCCATCAAAATTACATATCAGTTAGCTGAGGGGAAAGATAAATATATAAGCCAAAGACAATATTTTTATTGCTAAGAAGTGTTTTGGATAAAATAAAAATGAAGACATGAAAATTTATGTTTAAAGTATAAAATATTTATATTAATGTGGAGATATGTCTAAAAGTGGTTATGTGCTACAAGTTGTATAGGGGATGATTGGATTTTGGAGAAGTTGAGGAGAGATTAATATACTAAAAACAAACATGGAAATGAAAAATCTCAACTCTTTCTCATTCACCTTTTTTCCTCAACACCAAAATCCAATCACTCCCTTAAAGTAATGTCGATAGAATCATTAAATCCAAAACAAATAAGACAAATCTTGAAGTGTAGTCATAATAGAAGATTCACGGTAAAAAGTTCTTTTTGATTTAGGTGTGTTCCGAAAAAAAATAAGTTGACATGGATAAGAGAATATTGGGTGTTTGTTTACCGTACTTAAGGAGAATTTAGCTTGAGGAGTTATAGTGATAAATTATTTTAAGTAGTTAAAAATTGATAGTTGTAACCAAAAATTCGTTTGGATGTGATTTTTGTGTATAGAAATTAGAGTCAAAATCTTGTTTGGATATAAATTAAAAATAAGTAATTAAAAAAATGAATGATTAAAAATGAGTGGTTTTGATTGATTTGAAATGAATAGTTAGAAATGAGTGAGTAGTTATAAATGAATGGTTAAAAATAAGGAGTTATTTTTAAAAGTAAAAAAGAGGAAAAATTAGTATAAACTCGTTTAGATGTAGGTTTTCGATGAGGAATTAGTAATTTCTCCATCTACATCCTCCTTAAATATGACAAACAAACACTCCTTAGAACGATGAATGACTATTTGAAAAATGTTATTATAGTACTTAACAAAAAGAAAAAAGAAAAAAACAAGAAGGAAGTTATCATAGTAAATTCGTTGCACTAAAGTGTAATTTGAAGGGATTTTCAAAAAAAAAAAAAGTGTAATTTGAAGGAATCTGTAATTTAAGCCTTCAAACATGTGATATGTTTATGTGAAAAGTTGTTCGAATGAACATTCAGATAATGAAGTTTTCCATAAATTAGTCATTTTTACATTTTAAATTTTAATGGCAAATTTTACTCTTGTCCAAACAACAATATTTTATGTTATTATTATGAGAAATTTTGAGAATATCGTGCAAAACAGTTAGAATTATCTTTCCACTTTTCTGATTTTTATTTTTATTTTTTTTCCTGAATATAAATGAAAATGAATTGAAGACAATAAAGGTTTGAAAAAAAAAAGTAGCGTATAGTTTTTCAAACCAAAATTTATTTTTTATTTATTTTTCTGTTCAAATATTTAGGTAAGAGATTGAATGAAGAACATGTACGATAGATTATGGAAACAGTTTAAAGGACATTTGTAAATACATTCGTATGATTCATGGGTTTATGGATCTTCCTGGTGACTAGGGGCCGGGGGGCCATGGCCCCCCACATTTTAATGTTGTTTTACAATTTAAATTTCATATATACTTTTCTTTTTTTTGAAATAATTTCATATATACTTTTCAACACAATAATTACATTGCCTTTAAATGTAGAGAAATTTAAACCTTGAACTATATTTGTTACTAAATAGTAAAAAATGTTTTATTAATAAGTTATGCTTGAAATTAAATTTTACAAAGTTGTTAAAATGTGAAACAATAAAATAATTATCAATAATAAGATAAATATGTTTAATATATCATTCGAGGGTGATAAATACAGTTATCAATTTGTTGTATTTACTTTATTTTCGGATGGATCCGTTAATGCTTATTTTTTCCTTTTCTTTTCTAAATTACTGTTTTTTGTGTGCTCGTTTTATTTCATTTTATATTATATGAGTAAATAATTTTATCATACACTTTGAACACTTGTCTAAATAACTAACACGAGCAATAGCTCAATGCTATTGGTGTGATTTATAAATCAAAATGTCATTTATCTATATCTACTGTAATATAAAAGAAAGCCAAGTTATGAAATTTTACCAACCATATAATACATACATATATATATATACATATATATATATACATATATATATATATATAAATAATAAAAATATAAAATATTTAAATTCATGATTTTGTAGCTATTGTATCAACCAACGTGTTGGAAGGATAATATTTTTGGGCCAAATTTTACACAGTAATTTAGTTTCGAAGATACCAATATATGATAATTTACATTTTAGTTATTTATACACTATATGCAATTCATGATTTTGTTATACAGATTGACTTTAAATATATTGATATTATAAATATATTTTAGCGAGAATATATAGTATCATAAAAAAGGGTTAATTAATCGATAAAAGAAATAGTAATTAATAATAAATAGCAATGAAGTTATTTAGAAAATGAGCTCTGTGCTGCTGTCCCATATTCTATTTGTTTTTTGGGTTTCGGAAATAATTCCTTGAAAACTAAATGAATGTGCCATAAAATGCAAAAAGCATAAACATGAGTACTGTTTTTTTTTTTAATATATTTTTATGATACTAATCACAGAATAATGGTAATTAAGGACCTTAAGCACAAATTACAAAGGCAATTGCCCTCGAAAATCCAAAGCTCATGTTGCCAGGTGACTTAATCGTCCTTCACCTGCGCTCTGATATGTCCACTTTTCAACTCTTTTTCACCCTAATTCTAACATTTTCTGCTAATTTATTCCATTTTAATTGTTATATTTTAATCTTCTGACTCTTTTATATATTAAAAAAAAATTGTTTTGACTTTTCTGGCTTCACCGTATATTTTACAGTTTAATATAGATTAAAAATCACTTTTGATCCCTATTTTATGGAAATAATAATCTTGTTTCATTTTTTTTTAATGAAAATAATTTATATTTAATTTGCAACAATTTCAATCTTAAACTTTGATGTATAACAATCAATAAAATATTAATTATAAATGCTCGGGAATGATATAAGCTACAATGCATAACATTAAAACCCAAATTGAATTTTGCTTCAAACCACATTCCTCTCAAACTTCATATTGAGTTTGTAGAGTTTTTTTATTTTAAAAATGAAATATTCTGTGAGTATAGAGTTTCAAATGTTTGCGTCAAGGAATAAAATAATAACTAAAATTAAAAAAAAGTATAAAAATAACAAAATTAAAAATAAAATATCAAATATCTGTTACTTTAAATAATTCGTTTCGTATATATATATAAGAATAATTCAAAGTGAAACCATCAAACAGTGATTAGGGTTTTGAAAGATGAAAAAGTGATGAATTTAATATATAGTAAGTACTTATATAAAAATTAAATTTCTACAAATTTCCCTAACATTAAAAAAGATACATAGTTATGGTTCTTGTAACCAAAAAAGAAAAAAAAAGAGAGAAGTTTTATATGTTATAAGTAATTTAGGCGATATTTGATAACCATCAGTTTTTTTGTTCATTTTTATTTGAATTTTTTACCATATATTTTATATTTTTGTTAAGAAAGTATGTGCATGTTAACCAAATTTTAAAAAGCAAAACATGCTTTTGGATGTAGGTAGCAATGTAAAATTCTTTAAAATATGCCTATATTTATGATGTGCGTCTTTTTTTTGTTCAACAAAATATAATATGAAAACTGAAATTTATGACCTCTTCAGTTACTTAATTCATATTAGTTAAGTATCATGAAATGACCTAACAGTTAAAAAGGGTCTTGAGGTATCTAAGATGATGAACTCAATTTATAATTATCACCTACTTAATAATTAATTTATTACTAGTTTTTTGAAATTAAGCTTCTATTTATTCAAATTCTCTCCTTATGTTTCAACTTTCATTTAGAAAGTATGTGAATTCTACTCAAAATCTAAAACAAAACATGTATTTGGAAGTGAATTTTTTATAATTTTAAATTTTGATTTAATTTTTTAAAACATTAGTAAAATGTATATATCAAAGTAATAAAAATCATATATAAAAATAATAATGATAGGTTTAAATTTTAAAAATAAAAAAATAAATAATTTTAATACGAAAAAAATATGTATAGAGTGAGGTGTCAAAGGTGGTGTGTATGTGTAAAGTGGAAATGCATAGGGTGTGTTATTATTCCATTGTGTAAGTTGGTCAATTTGCTAAAGTTAAAAACCTAAATTTATGTGCATTGGTTCAATCAATAACACACCTAATTGTAGTCATCTTGTCTACCATTTTTCGGAACCTGCGCCGTTTGCAATTACCATTTTTTTTTTTCTTTATCTTTACCACATTTTTCTTTTTTCTTTTTTCTTCTCTAACTCGAGAGTTCAGATTCTCTATGTCTTTCTTTAATCTATTTTAAAAGATTTGTTGGTATTACGTGTGATTCTATTTTAAAATCAATGGCCAGGTACAAAAGGAATTTTTATATTTATTATTCGATGAGTTGTACGTGTACATTAAAACACAATTTCTCATAACTAAATGAAAACCTAGCATGTTTGTTTGGTAAATTTCAATTGAATTGGTTTATTGTGGTATATAGTTGGACATATTTGTTTGGGGGTGCAAGAATTAGTAATGAGAATTAATTGGTAATTCATATATTAAATATTTTTATTCTTATTTGCTTAAAAATATGGAGCTCTTCTCATGTATCTGGGTAACGAATTATTTTAAGAGATTTCTTTCCTTTAGCTTTTGGTGAGGTACACCGATGAATTTAGAAGCTTGCATTTTTAAAATTATTGGAGAATATGGGGTTCCACCTCAAAACTAATTGACAATAAGGGAAGTAACTCATATCTGTTATAAATGCTTATAAGACCCACTCACTTTTCAATGTGGGACAATTATGAGATCCTAATATGCCCTCTCAAAATGGTGCCTCTTTTGGGCTCACCAATCTTGAATTGGACCTCAATTTTATTTTATTGGACCGATTCTCATTTGAGTTTTATGGGCTATAATACCATATTAGAGAATAAGAGGTTTCACCTCAAAATTAATTGGCAATGAGGGGAGTAGCACATATCTCTTATAAATGTTTGTATGACTCACCCACTTTATAATGTGAGACAATTATGAGATCCTAACAAATATAAAGAACATAATTTAAAAGTGTGTAGATGAGTTTGAATCTCTGACCATGAATCCAGTTAGGGTTGGTAATTAGAAATATATATATATA
>JBBMKA010000005.1:8283497-8295085 GCA_037833695.1 Sechiopsis laciniata | reverse complement strand
AAAAAAACTAAATTGAAAAAAAGTTCTATAATTTGAGCTCATTTAATAACCATTTTATTTTATATTTTTTTGTTTTTTATTTTAAAAATAGAAATCATACATATTTAATAACTATTTTTTTATTTTGTTTTTTAAAAACAAAAAACTAAAAATACATTTGATAATGGTTTTTTATTTTAAAAAAATCAACTTATTATTTTTAATATTTAATAAAATGAAATAAAATTATTTTAGAATAATATTGATCTAATAAACTTCAAATTTTTTTAAATAATTTTTTAGGAAAAAAACAAAAATTAGTTTTTAGAATTCCTTTAATATTTTTAAAATGTTTTTAAATTTTTAAAAACAAAAATCAAAATTGATTATCAAATAAACCTGTTTTTAAAAAGTTAAAAACAAAATTAATTATCAAAGGAAGTCTTAAAATTTAAGTTTAATGATTAAATAGTCGAGGCATATATACTTCCACTTTGTGGCTCTAAGGTATAGACATACTTATCTTCTTGATGAGTAGAAGATGAGAAATTGTCGAATTGAATTTTCATAGAACCAAATCAAGCATGAGCTTTCATGCCCGTGCATTTGAATTTTATATTGCAATACAAACCAATATCATGAGGTGCAATTTTTAATAACCCATATAAAAGAACACAATATAAATGTTATTTTTTACCCTTACAAACCCATATGTTAAACTTTGTGCTAAAAAATCAATTCGAACCATTAGATTGAAATGATTCGATTCGATTTTTCGATTTTTTGTTGCACAACTAAAATTTAGATATATAATTAACATATTAAATATTGTGAGAGAGTGACTTTACAATCCAATAGTTTTTATAAGGGAACTAATAAAGTTAATCAAATTCAAAATATAATTATAAATATCATAACTTTTAAAAAAATTTAATAATCATAGTCATAGCCTATGCTCTATTAATACACAATACTATATTGATTACATATAATTAGAATAAGTCATTATTACAATTTCCCCTTCCACATATTGAACTAAAAAAGAATACAAGTGATTTTTTTTTTTTAAATCAAGAATCAAATGATTAACACTTTATATTGGATCCACCTGATTATTCATGTACGAGTTTTTTCACATTCAATCAACTACACTTAATTTTTAATTTAATCAACTGAACGTTGATTGTTCATATTGATATTAATCGCTGAGATTATCTACACTAAAGATGGTTACTACCTTAGATCGGTTATGGAAAAAAATTTTACTTGCATTGTTTGGATGAAATGCCATGAACCTCTGTGGATTCTGCGCTAGATGGGCCCTGCAAGAAAAGTGAACACAAACATTAAATCATACAATGGAGAACATATGACATAAACTAAGAAAAAAAAAAAGATTCAATTAAGCCGCCACAAACTTGGAATATTTTTGCAATTGCTCTCTTCGCGGCGGCATCCTCGAAGAATTTCGACTAACCGAGAGATGAAAGACAATTTTAGTACCCTATTATGCAGGCCAACTTGATGGTCAAAGCCACCTGAAATAGCATCTGGCCTGAAGTTCAATTGCCCCTGCAAGAAGACATTTTGTTTGTGTTCAACTTGTAGTCTCAACGAAAATGCTGATAGATTATAGCCATTATTGTCTATGAAACAGATGAACTTCAAACATCACTTACAATTTCCTGCATTCTTTGTGTTCGGAAACAATCGTTGCTGATAGAAGCGATTGAGTTTGGTTGTCCCTTCATCATAAATAAAGAGAAGTGTTTCAGATGGTGCATATTTTAAATGGAGAAGAGAAATGGTCGCAATAATCAATTACCTGCCCTCGTATGCTATGTTGATTCTCGAAACAGCCATCATGACTCGAAGCGACAGAGCTTACTTTTCCCTAATACAACACAAACAACGATCCTTCAATACTTAAAGACTAAAATATTTCATGCCTGAAACACATGGCTTCATCCATGAATCAAATGATGGTTATGGTAACAAGAATCTTGTCTTACAACCATCATGTGTAGCCTAGTGGTCCAAAGGCTTAAAAAAGTATGTTCCTTGAGAATAGTCAAGGTGCACGCAAGCTGACCCAGACACTCACGTACATTAAAAAAAGAAAAGTTGTCTTACCATTCCATGCAAAAGCTGCTGATGAGCACCAAAGTAGCTCTCAGGAGATGGAGCTCTTCTGCTCCTTTGCTCCTAGGAAGATAAATGCTACAATTTTAAACAGTATAAAATATTTAAGGAATTAAACGGGCTATAAGAGTGAGCCATACAACCCCTTGTAAGCCCTCTTGTTCATCAGGACAGCGAAGGGCTGGTGCCTGTGAATTCAAATGTCCCTGCAAGCAGGACGTTATATACGATCAATCCAATGTAATCACTCAGAACTCATAACCAAGCAGGTTTTAGTGCAAGCATAAAAATAAACTGACCAATTGTTGCCAGCCATCAAGAATACCGATAGTTCTAATTTCTGGCTCAAAACAATCCTAAACAAGAGGAAGATGAATAAGATTAAAAAATAATGTCATCTAGTAAACATTTGAAGTGCCTCGTGAGAAAACTGAATTGCCTGTTTGCTTACGTTGGTTGTATTCTTTTTACTGGCCTTGTTAGTGTTCTTACCCTGGTGTACTTCTGATTCATGACTACTATGCAATACAGGGGATGGTTGGATCGAGCTGTTCAAACTCTCACACTTCCTCAAAGCTTCTTCCAAAGCATCAAATGCAACATTATAACTCTCATGGGATAAGGACCCTTCATTGCTAAATCTAAATGCCTGCTGACAAAGATCGTTATATCGTTGAACTCTTGTTTCGACACTAGACTCTTTCCTGGTTTGTAGTCTTCTCTTTGCATCCCTTGTCCAACGAGTCAACACATATTGAGAAGGAATATTATGTATGCCAGACATTTGCAGAACAATCATTACGTGCCGACAGAGGTAACCATTGAATTCGAATGATCGGCATAAACAAGAGATATCTGAAGTTGCTTCATTCCACTCTACAAGAAAATCATGACCCTCTTCAAAATCTTGAACCCTGAAAACTTTTATTTCTCCATCTTTGTTTTCCATTTTTGGATGACAAGCAACAACTCCTAAAACCTCAACTTGGAATTTTTTGAATACTGCATGCGTGTATAATGCAGCCATTTGTTTCCCAAAAGGAGAAGGAGATTTCAATCCTGGCTGTTTATGCAAAGTTTCAAAATCTTCTTTTGCTTCCTCTTCAAATTTATCTCGTACAAAAGTACTATATTGGTCTAAGAATTCCCTAAGTGATGTTTTTCTCTGTATGTACTTATCAAGAAAAGAGTTGATGCCATCTGGCCTTTGGCGAGTAGACATCCCTGCTAAAAAGATGTTTTTCATATATGCAGGTATCCATCGACTGCGATCTGCATACAATAACTTAAACCACGAATCATGACTCAGTTCGAAACTGTCAACAATTGTTAGCCACCGTCTTTTGAACTGTTCGTTTGTCCAAGACTTGAAAACACACTCGTCAAACTTCAGCATGAAATTTTCATGTTGTTTCATTACATAACTTAGCTTTTCTGGAATCTTGCTATATATGTCCCACAAACAATAACAATGGAAAGAATCCGGCAATGCCTCCGCAATGGCTTCCTTAAGGGCTTCGTCTTGTACAGTGAGGATCACTTTAGGAGGACGTTTATGCATTGCTCTAAGCCATGCCCTCATCAGCCAAGCATAGGTAGATTTGGTCTCATCAGCAACCAATGAGCATCCAAGCAAAACAAACTGAAAATGATGATTAACGCCTATAAAGAGTGCAATTGGTAATCTATACTCATTCTTAATGTATGTGGTGTCAAAGAAAACAACATCTGCAAAATTGGCATAATCAAGTCTGCCTTTTGCATCAACCCAGAACACATTTCTTAAACCCTGCTTTTCATTCAGGTCAATAGAGTAAAAGAAGTTAGGATTTTCATCTTGCATACGAACAAAATAATCCAACATAACTCGAACGTCTCTTTCATCTATACCAAGATGTTGCACCTTACATATTTGATCGGCGATTGCAACTTTCTGCTTGTTAGGTACTGTACAACCTCCAGGCTGCCTGGACTTTACACTAAGCTTACTTTTTCTTCTTGCTCTATTGCCTTGCAATACATCAATATTACTGCAACCAACTTCTAAATTCCTGTTACCTCGAAAGTAATAGGATTCATTTGGAAAAACTTCATGATTGTGCTCCTTTACGAAACCATGAATTGCCCATCTTCCACTTTGCAGTCTCTTGACATGCATGCAGGCCTTGCAATCAGTTTTTTCCCACGACCGATTGATTCTACCTCGTTTTTTCTTTGCAGGAACAACAATGACTTTATTTGAACTTGTTACAGGATCTGAAACTCCAACTACACCAGACTCTCTCTTGTTTCCATATTTAGTACAGGCAAATTTTGCATCAATAAATTTTCCAGATATTCTAGACCTACGACTAGCCTTTGTTATGACAGAAAAACCAACTGATTTGGCATATTCCTTGTAGAATGTAAAAGCATTTTCCTTCGATTCAAATTCCATTCCTTCATGAGGCTCTATGATTTTGAAAGACTTCAAGTTGATTACATTCTGAGAGTATGCTATGTTTATATATTCATGCATATCTATATTGACAATTGGTCCTGTATTCTCTTTTCCTACCATGTGAGAAGAACCATCTATGCCATCTCTAATACATATTTCTTTGCCACAGTGCGCTGAATTATTATCCATACTTAAGTTGGTGATTGTTTTTCTGGTGGTCTCTCACAGCTGTTCAAGATCTATCTTGATGGATAGAACATAAACTTATATAAATCTACAATACATTTCCCTTTCTTGAGTTTTAACTATTTTGAAAATACACCTGAATCAAGATGTGTTTGTATTAGTTAAATGTAATAGGCAGTGGATCACTTTAATAACAATACACAAAAGAAAAGATCCATAGTTTTGAGAAGGAACTTCGTACTATCTAATATAGTATGAGAGCTCATTAAACCAAAACCGTTATTCAATTCAATAAAAATAAAATTGAGATCCGATTCAAGATTGATTAGACCAAAATGGCACAATCTTGAGTTCATATGGTTGGCTGTGGTTCGAGCTACTCTTTGGAACTTACGGCTGGAAAGAAACAGGAGGGTCTTCACGGATGATTCCTTCAATTTTGATCGGCTCTTTGAAATTATTATTTTTAATGTTTATTTTTTGTGCAAGCAGATTTATCCCCTGAATATTTACAATTTGTCCGTTATTGGTGATCATTCTAGTAATTAACATCAGACTATTGGAGTTTTATCTTCTAAATTTCATAAATCAACGAAATATTTCTTATTAAAAATATGTATACACATTTGTGACTGTCTAGGTCAATTTATGAGCACCTCGACTATTATCACGAGACATAATGTCCGACCCTACAATATTTGAATGTCAGAGAAATCCCACGTTGTCCTAAGTTGGAAAAGTGAGGAGATCTCATTAGATTCATAAGATATGTGAATTACTCCTCTCATTGTCTATTAATTTGATATAAAACTCATACTATCTGAAATCTAATCAAAATTTCACACCAAGTGCCACAAAGAATGTCATTGAGTTGTGCAGAGCTGGAAAAATGAAAAAAAAAAAATCCATGAAAACAAGTCAAAACATACATGTATGATACCCATTTCAACAATTAACACAGCCTTCAAAACCTGATATATCACAAAACAAATTCAGCAAATGACAACTGGGGGCAATGTGCAGAGCATGTGTATTATTGGGCAGCATTAAACAACGTTTCTTCTTTCTTATAATCAGACATTTTGAAGTGAAGTAAATGTGGGCAAGTCCAATTGTTTATGATATCATAGCTACTTCAACTTAAAACTTGTTTGACAATTATTCTTTTACAAGTAAATCCCATCTGAAAAATGAAAATTAAAGACAGAAGCTAGAGCTAGAACATAAGAAATGGTGTAATGGGAAGTGGCAGCTGAAGCAATTAGAGTCTGGTAATTAACCCAGAAACTGAAAATGATAGAAACGAAATAAAATCAGTTCTTAGAGAAACTCACAGCTGATTTTAATACTTCGTTTCAGCTGCAATCAAGGGAATTCATTTTCAAGCAAGCTCAAAGGAAGACGCTGGTGGGGTTTCGGAGCGAGTATTGGAATTCCCAATTCGCAGTTTTGGAATTTAGGGCACGAAAGACGATTGAATACTCGCATTTTAGATATTTTCCGTACTCGCCTTATAGTAACACTGGTCCAAAAGGTCAATAGGGCCTACTTTGCTGGGTTTTTTAAAAAATTTATTTTTATGTTTTCTATATTATATATAATACTTCTAAAATTCTTACTTACAAGAATACGTTTTAACTTTTAAAAACTGTTTTATTAAAAAAACGTTGGATAAATTTTATATTAAAAATCAGCATAACGAAAATTTAAATGAGAGTAACTACGACATTTATTTCAAATTAAGTTCATTTTATAATTTTGATATATATCTTAAACAGTTTAATATTAGTTATGAAATATGATATTTAATATTATATCATGCTCATACGTAAATGAGAATAATACTTGATAAATTAAGAAAATGGAGGTAATTACATACACTTCTCAAAAAAAAAAAAAGAGGTAATTTCTAAAATTAATGACAAAAATAATGTACTTTTCAAAGTATTTAGCAAAATAAGATTTTTTATGACGTCATCTTGTCCTTCAATGCAACTTCCATGAATTTCGTTGGAGGGATATTTCGGTAAAAATTTAAACATTTATATTTTGGAAAAATAGTTATATATCCATACCAATTCTAAAATATTTGTAGGAATGTTTAACCTGATTGTGCCGGCAGATGAATACCAATTTGGAAATAAATAAATATTGGGTGGTTTCAATTTGAATTTTGTTTAAAAAAAAATGCAACACATTTCTCCATATTCTATCCATGTTCTTCTCAACGAAAATATCACTTTAATCGGCCTTCATGGCCCAAAAACTGAACTCCGGCCCAACAAAAATAGCTGGAAGTCACGGCCCAATCACAGAACGGAGTCTGATTTGTTCGCGGGTACAAGGCTTGGTCGGGCCGTACAATAATTTGTCTAATTCGGGTTGCGGATCCGGGTCGTGGGTCGCGTATGTTTACAGGGGCCTGCGCTAACACGTTCAAACAAAGATGTCTGCGTGAAGAAAACTTGCGCAAGAAAAAAAGGGGGAAAAAAGATCTGGCAGTTCTCGATCAGAAACGAGCGGTGGTCGCCGGATCTGAGAATTCTGATGAGCAAAAGTCGCCGGATCTGAGAAACAACTGTGCTTAGGTCTGTGGAGTCTCTTCACGCGCCGATGAGATTATACCAGTGAAGTTGCAACCTCACGCGCGATTACGGCTCAGGCGAAGGGGAAGCGGTCGGATATGGTTCTCACTAGAACTCGTCAACTTGAAGGGAACTGCGGGATTTTCGATTGTAGCTTGGTGCTACTGTAAGGTGCGGCGGCTTCCAACTCTAAATTAGGGCTAGGAAATTATGAATTAGGGAAGAATTAATCAACAGAAATTAAATCAACAGTATATGTGCCATCGCATAAGTTTACTGTTAGCTAAGTTATTTCTGCATTTTTTATGATTATTTGTAGCCAGAATTATTCATTCAATAAAGTAGTATAAATCTTGGGTATGGCTCTCTGGAATGAATCAAGGAAGCTGATTATTTTCTCCTTTATTATGTCTAAATGTTGATTATTGCTCCATGCATTGTTTATGACTTTTGAGTTCATGAACCTCAGGGTTTCAGTTGAGGGCTGCGGCTCTCCATTGTTGGACAAGATTATTGTCTGCAAGATGATCAGCTGAACGCTGAAGCCATCTATTACGTCAAGTGCATGCTTTTGCTGATACTGCAGTGTCTCTTAATTCATGGGATTTTCAGTTGAGTTCGTTCCCATCAAGTCTAACTAAATGGAAAGAAATGTGAAAAGAGGTACCATTGATCAACATAGTAATTGTGAACAAGTTCACCTTACTAATTTGGAAGCAAGAAATCAGGGACTTGGGTCTACAAATCAGAGATCTTTCCATGATCCATCGAGCAACATAAGCTCTGACATTCGACCTCCTGAATATAATATGCCAGTTGGAGCTAGTCCTGTCCACAACTACTCCATTCAAACTGGCGAGGAATTTTCACTTGAATTTATGCGGGAAAGGGTGAATGGCAAGCATCTTTTTGTTCCCACCAATATCCCTGACCCAGGTGTTGCACCTGAATATATGGATTTAAAAGGCTTTCTGGGAGTTCCACATGCAAGTTCAGAAAGTGGATCTAACATTTCCATTCTCAACCCTGTTGAAAAAGATCATGTCCAACATTTTGAAAGAGTGGGTTCTTCACATGAAGAAAAAAGTTCATATAATTCAATGAGGTTTGTCCCAAGAGCCTCATCAAGAAATGATGTTAGTCGACTTCCTAGTTTTACATCTTCAGGAGCATCCGATAGCTCATCAAGAAAGGTGAAATTTCTGTGCAGTTTTGGTGGTAAAATCATGCCTCGCCCTAGTGATGGAAAACTTCGGTATGTTGGGGGTGAAACACGTATCATACGTATAACCAAGGATATTTCTTGGTCAAACCTGCTGCAGAAAGCATCAACAATTTATGATCAAGTTCATACTATTAAATATCAGTTACCTGGTGAAGATCTTGATGCATTGGTTTCTGTATCTTGTGATGAGGACTTGCAGAACATGATGGAGGAATGTAATATAACAGAAAATGGAGGTTCAACAAAGCCGCGAATGTTCTTGTTTTCTATTTCTGATTTGGAGGATGCTCAAATTGGTGTAGTAAGTGCAGAGGGTGGTTCAGAGATTGAATATGTAATTGCTGTAAATGGTATGGACCTCAGTTCGAGAAAGAACTCAATGCCCTTGGCTACTACTTCAAGAAACAATTTAGATGAGTTACTTGCCCTTAATATTGGATCAGAGAGTGGTCAAGTTGCTCCAGAATTGTCTGATAACATTAAATCTTCTTTGACCATTTCTGGACCTTCATTTTCCCAGTCCTCCGAAACCACTTGGGCAAATTCATCTAGTGGTTTCAAGCTCACTTTACAGCAATCGTCAGGACAAAAGGTGCAGCAAGGTGAATTTGGGCCTCCCCAAGTCTCTTCTTTCTGCCCTGTGCAAAGCTTTCCTGAAAATGTTGGAAAGACTTCAGTTCCTTCATCTATTAAGACACAACACGATTACTTTCTTAATAACAATGCAATACCCGTAGAAAATGTACCTTCAATGCCCTGCAAAGGGCATGTGAATCAACTTGGTGGCTTGGCTACAGACTACCCAGTCAGTGGTTTTCACACACAAGATTCAGATGCATCGTTAAAAGAGGGTAAAATTACAGAGACCTCAACTTCTAAGCTGAATGAACCTGATAAAATTCAATCGTTGGAGAAGGAGGCATCATTTAAGGATGCACAAATGAAAAGGGAAGGCTCGCTCCATAAGATTGATGAAACTACCGAAAGTCAAATGTTAGAACATGAATACTTGGTTCCATCAAACCTAAATGATACTTTGGTTTTGAGCTCTAACCCAAAAGGAGTGCAGGTAATTAATTCAGACACAAATGTAGGATCAAGTTTACTGCTTATGAAAAGCAACAAGAAGCATCAAGATCCTGCTCAAGAATCAGTGCCCCTAGAAGGGAGTAATGAAGGAAACAAGAGAACTGAAGATGATAAATTTTCATCTGATGGTCTTTCAACTTCTGGTTTCAGTGCCTCCGAGGATGATGCACCAAAACCAATTTTACCTCAGCGTGTTTTTCACTCTGAAAGGATTCCAAGGGAGCAGGCTGAATTGAACCGTTTATCCAAATCTGATGATTCCTTTGGCTCTCAGTTTTTGAGAACGCATGGAAACTCTGATTGTTCTCAGACAATTATTGAATCAGCTGAAACATTACTAGACGGGAATGTGACTCTGCAGACTGATCAGTCTATTTCATCTTCAAAGGTACCATGCGGAAATTGTCATACTGTAGAAGATGGATTGGAGACAATCGACAAATACAAAACATTGACAGATACTGAGCATGATGGGTCTAAGGTCAGTGACAAGTCCAATATTAGAAGTCCATCTGCCTATAGGAAGGAAGCAAGAGGTTTGGCTCATCTTATGACAAGTGAAGAAGTTTCCGACAAGCAGAAGGAGCAATCTGGTATGGAACCACTAGATTCAGGCTGGATTGAAGGAATTTCACTTAAAAACCATGGAAACGAAACTCATGAGCAAGCAGAGCCTTCATCATTGACAGAGAACCCTGGTAAGAATGTTACTCAAGTAGAGTCTGGAGTTGGTATTGGCACTCCAGAGCATGGGGATATTCTTATTGATATTAATGACCGATTTCCACGTGATTTCCTTTCGGATATATTCTCAAAGGCCAGAAACTCTGAAAACGTCTCTGGCATCAATCCATTGCAAGCTAATGTAGCTGGCTTGAGTGTGAACGTGGAGAATCACGAGCCTAAGCGTTGGTCATACTTTAGAAACTTGGCTCAGGCGGAGTTTGTTGGAAGAGATGTTTCCCTTATGGATCAAGACCACCTGGGCTTCTCTTCCTCACTTGCAAATTCTGATGTAGGTGCCATTTATCACAGAGACGATTCTCATATCAATTTTGATGACAACGTTCAGCAGGAATCATGTCTGCTCACTGGACCCAGCACTACAAATCTATATACAGAGTATAATTCTTCAAAGCTCAAGGAAAACGAAAGCATGCAGTTGGATGAATCTAGCACTAAAGCTCCACAAGCTGATAATGTGGTTTTTTCAATTGCATTCCTTCAATAATAATTTGCACCTCCAGCTTATTGCTTTCCTCTTACTGCATTTTCTCATTTATCTTACTGTTTTAGGGGGCTAAGTTGGATATCCAAGATATTGGTGTACCTCTCGTTGATTTTTATCTTGAAGATTTTGATATCAGTACATTGCAGGTACAAATCTCACAGTTGATTCCCTTATTGCATGCAACTAAGTAAAAGTTGAACATTCCTTTTCTTTTGCACTTTCATGACATTTCATTAGATTATTTATTATAAAATGTTGGTTCTTGTATGGTACAGTGAAGTTGAGGCTTTGAACAGCTGTAATTTTTTTTTATTTTTAGGAAACAGTAACTTTCATTGATAGTTGAAAAATTACAAAAAAGCTATTGAAATAGATACAATAGATGATGCCATTGGGCAAATAAAAAGATAAGTCATAGTTACAAAAGGAGGAAATCTATGACACCAAGTAATTCCAACATGTATAGAAGCTTCAATGATGGTGGGGAGAGTGGCTAATGTATCATTAAAAATCCTGTTGTTTCTTTCACCCCCACCATTTCCAAAAGAATGCATAAATCAAATTCAACCATAGAGTTTCTTTTGTGTTCTTGAACGGATGCCCAACCATGATGCAAAGGTGGAAAGATCCAATATTTGAGGACGTACAAATGACCATCCAAATAAACCAAACAGTTGATTCCAGTACATCTCGGCCCAATGACAGTGAATG
>JBBMKA010000005.1:8266989-8283397 GCA_037833695.1 Sechiopsis laciniata | reverse complement strand
GTAGTTCCTGTATGATCTCTCTATCAACTGAGTGACTTTCTTCGGAGCCTTGAATAGAGAGAGATAATATATCGGCAAATTACCAAGAGTAGCATTAACGAAGGTTAAACGACCCCCTTTTAAGATATTAGTGGAACCCCAGTTGTGAAGTCTCTTCTCGATTTTCTCAATTATAGGTGTCCAAAACTAATAAGCTTTGGATTACCGTTAAAAGGGAGCCCAAGATAGGTGGCAGGCCATTTTCTAACAACAAAATCATACGGGGATGCTAAAGATACAGCTTCATTATGAGTCAAACCAATCGAGAAAAATTATGTCTTCTTACAGTTAATATTGAGCCCCGAGATCCATTCAAAATCTTTGACCACCTCCATCATATTAGCAATCTTGGTCGGATCATCAGATGAGAACAAGAGAGTGTCGTCGGCAAACTGAAGATGAGAGATCGAACAACAATCACCAGGGGAGCCACTCTGATAACCAGTGATTAAACCCTCATGCTCCTTCTTAATGAGCATACGACTAAGCACATCCACAATCAACGTGAATAGAAAGGGAGAAAGAGGGTCTCCTTGTGTAATACCTCTTGAGGCATGTATCTTGCCCCGAGGCCTGCCATTAATAATGACTGAATAGTTTGCCGATTTGATACAACCCTTAATCCATAATCTCCATTTAGACCCAAAGCCTTTTAGTAAAAGAACTTCCTCAAGAAAGTTCCAATCCACCATATCAAATGCTTTTTCAATATCAAGCTTGATCACCACCCCTCTCTTCCCTTTTCTATTCCAATCGTCAATGATTTCATTAGCAACAAGTGACGCATCCAGTATTTGCCTGTTGGCAACAAAGACCGATTTGATTTTTTTTGCTCTTTATATTTGAAAGGTCTACCCACTCAATATGATGTTATTTTCACCTGTATTTATATTTGCTTCTTATGTTTCTCTGGGAATATTTAATATGAATAAGGCGATACAGAAAAAAAAGTTCCCTAACTATTGTTTTCGGCAAAAGAAAAGCTGATGTACGGGTTTCTGAGTTCTGCATTAACCTTATCCACTGTCATTACTTTCATTATTCTATGAGAAATTCCCTGCCACAAAGACGTATAGAAGTTAACCAATTGGATAACCCATGTCACTTCAAGTTGTTTGCCAACTGCTAGTTATTAGCTGGGCTTTTGCACTTCTCTATGCCACCTCATTTGGTGGGCACAGCACACGAAAAACATGTTTTAAAAAGTTGGACAATTCTTGTGGATTTTGTATTTTTTTGGATTAAGTAGTCAATAATGTATTATTCTATAAAAATCTATTTTTGCATATTTTGAGAGGGAGAAACAAAAAATTTTTACTGGAAAAGGCTGATGCAAGTACAGAATTCATGAGAGAGATTGCATTTTCTTTTGTTATTATTAGCTCTCAAGTATTTGGTTAGAGAATGTTATTTTTAGTTAGTTGATCAATTTATTATTAAAGGAATAGTTTGTTATCCCTCACGTATATAAATATAACCATTTGGTGTAACAAAATGCAAGCACCATTACACCTATACACTATCTTTCTTACGCATCAGTTATTATCCTCTTGTTGAGTTACTGACCTTTTAAGAGTTATCAATTCTTTTCTTAGATATAAACTGGTTTTGATATTATTTCTGAGTTGCAGTCAACGGCAAATGTACTATTGATCGATCTTGGACATATAGGATTTAAGGTATTACTTGCCCTCCATTAAATTGTTGGCTATGTCTTTTGGATGGCCTGACAGATAATAAAGAATGAAGATCTTGAAGAGCAACGAGAACTGGGTGCTGGCACATTTGGTACGGTGTATCATGGGAAGTGGCGTGGAACAGATGTAGCAATTAAACGGATAAAAAAAAGCTGTTTCACATGTAGGTCCTCAGAGCAAGAAAGATTGGTAAGCTAAATTCCATTTGAATGATCTCCCCGAGGTTATTAGCTCATTCTAGTAGTAAGTTAGACACTGATCTGATGGTGTAATATTTCAAGAAAAATGGGATGGGAAACCAAAGATTACAAATTTTCATAATCAATTGTATAACCAACCATTCTGACAAACATAACTTTTAGAGCAGCCGGTTATACTTGTTGATGTAGTAGCAGCAACCGTACTGCTGATTTATCTTTCTACAATTTTCTTTTCGCTAGCAGAGGACATATCTTAGGCAGCAATGGACAGTCTTCTGTTTTTCTAGTTGGTTTATTTTTAACAAATAGGTATCAATTTTTTTTTTTGTCATGATTCTCAATTTGAAATATTGAATTTGTATTTTCAGACTGTAGAATTTTGGCGTGAAGCCGAGATTCTTTCAAAGCTTCACCATCCAAATGTGGTGGCATTTTATGGTGTGGTGCAGGATGGGCCAGATGGAACATTGGCCACAGTGACTGAATTCATGGTCAATGGCTCCTTGCGGAACGTATTACTTAGCAAAGAACGGTAATATCTTTGTTTCAAGTTATCCTGCATTACTTGAATTGTTCAAGAACTCATTCTTTACATGTCATGCAAGTATTCCAGGTACCTGGATCGACGCAAAAGGCTCATTATTGCAATGGATGCAGCATTTGGAATGGAATATTTGCATTCAAAGAATATTGTGCACTTTGATTTGAAATGTGACAACTTGCTTGTCAACTTGAAGGATCCTTTACGGCCAATTTGCAAGGTACTTGATTAGAATTTCTATGCGGTGGTGGATTTATGAGTATTTTCACCTGCAGTGTTTACGTTTGTATTGGTTTTGTTATAAAGGTTGGAGATTTTGGCTTGTCAAAAATAAAAAGGAATACCCTTGTTACTGGTGGTGTGAGAGGGACCCTTCCGTGGATGGCTCCTGAATTACTTAATGGCAGCAGCAGCAAGGTTTCTGAAAAGGTAAGATATCGAGACTAATTTCTTCCCCAGCCCTCCACATAAGCAATCACTTTTCAAAGACAAAATGCTGATGAAATATGGTTTCTGTTTTGAGCTAAGAAAAGGTTACCAAACAATATTTCAATTGAAAAACCAACTGAAAATAAAAGAGCAAAAAGTACCCTGTGTGTTTTTTTTTTTTTTTTTTTATGATAAAAAGTAGGTTGAATAAATGGGTTTCATTATTTCTGCCCATGTAGTTTTGACTTTCTTACTTTTGATTGGCAGGTTGATGTATTCTCCTTTGGTATTGTCCTATGGGAGATCCTTACTGGAGAAGAACCTTACGCAAATATGCACTATGGAGCAATCATAGGTATGAAAATCAAAAAGGAAAATAATACACTATTTGTATGCTTCCTTAGGTTTCATTTAACTTCAATTCTTCCCTGATTAGTAAGGTTGTGGTCAAATCATAGTATGGGACCCCCTTACCCGGTTGGTTTATGCAACTGAAAAAGCTTGTAGTATCGCATATTTTTGCATATAAATGATTCCAAAAATTTTACTTTGAATTGCTTCATTTGGATCTGTTAAGTGTCTGAGTTCAGCTCCACTAACACCCCCAACACGCTCGCCCTCAATTCTGGTTGTTCTTCGTATTCGACCACTAGAAGGCTTTGGAGATGAAAATGATGATGTATTCACGGCAACCAGATACTTAAAAAAATGATTTCCTTCACATCCAAATTTTGTAGAGTCGGACGGAGTGTACGTTGATACTCCCAAATTTAAAAAAATTGATACTTCGTTTTATGGTGCATTCTTGTGTTTCCAACTTTGGTTTACGTGCACAACTATTAGTTCTAGAATTTTTCTTTTAGTACATAATTGTTCTATGTATTTTCTACTCAAATGGATGAAATGTGAATTTGATGATTTTTTTTTTCTCCATTCAGGAGGCATAGTGAACAACACATTGAGACCACCCATCCCAACCTTCTGTGATCCTGACTGGACATTGCTGATGGAACAGTGCTGGTCTCCCGACCCAGTAGCCCGGCCATCTTTCACAGATATAGCGAGGCGATTGCGTGTGATGTCTACAGCTACCCAGACAAAAACACCCAAGTAAATGTCTGATGATTTTACCCTATTTCGCTTTGCTTCCCGAGTTAGCAGGGATACAAGTGGATGTTCTCAGTTCCTAAAGTATAAGGCGTGTGTTGCATAGTATTATATGAATAAGGGTCTGGACAAACGGAATCGTAGGTTGTTTTCAGATGTCATATCAATAGTGAAATTGTGGATTGTGTAACACCTGAGGATTTTTATTTTTTGGAGTTCAACTACAAAATTTTGAATTTAGTCAAGGGCACATGTTATTAGTTTATCAATGATTTATGATCATCGTGAATACATACAAAAAAGAAAACATTGGTTGGTTACAGGCCAATTGAAGGACCTCTTGCGATTGTGTATTTATGTTTCTCAGAATTAACATACAGAGTGGTACTTGTTTAAACAAGTTTGATGGTAAAGTTGACCTGTTGTGAACCATTTATAAAATGATTTGTGGTCCTGAATCCAAAAAATAAAAATAAAAAATTTAAAAATTGAGGGTTAAAAAGCTTGTACTAGATTAATAAATTAGAATTCATATAATTTCAAATGTCATTACCAAATAATTAGTATTTTTGTCATTAAAAGGTATTTTTAACGGGTAATCATTCCAAAAAAGACCTAAATCTGCAACAAAATCTTGGACACACTTGAATTTCAAGAGTACAAGGAATCACTTTGATCAGTTTTTCCTACAGATGCTAAACAGTTATACATAGAATGTTTGCCCAACGTTAAGCAAACTCTCATGAGGAACATTGAACATGGCACTGTTTTCTCTGCAGATCTTCCTAAGAAATGCATATACATAATCAATGGCAATCTTTTTGCAGAATCTGGAATCCCTTCTAGCTTTCATTACTGTATTTCCAAGTATGTGCACAACTCCAACGTTTTTACAGTTAATCAAAAACTCTAACTCATCTGCCTCACTCCGATTGTTTTCTCGACTTTGCGTTACGATGCCTTGGTTCTGCAACGGAGAATTGGCAAGCTCGATCGCGTCTGCGGTTGGAAGATCTGTTGATTCCATAGATGAGCAGCTTGAATTACGTATGTTCAATTGGCACTCCGTAACCTTTTCACCTTGCAGATCGAGTATGCTAGATACATCCGAATCAGAATACCCACCTTCCATCAGGGACTCGAGTCGAACAAACAAGAATAGGCTATCGAAGAGTTTCTTCTCAAAGTCGTCATCTTTCTTGTGGAGATCTTTGTAACCATATCGAGCTACGCAGCGAAACATGTGGAAATTCTTAGGTCCAATCCGTCTTACCAGAAACCTTTCTTCTTCCGGGACCGTGCAGACGGGCAGACACTTCAAACAGACAAAAACCACAATAGAATGAATGGCGGGTAAGTTTGTGATGAAGTGTGAAAAGATGTGGGGGACTCCACTTGCTAGTTCAGTGTACACAAGTCCTATCCCAGGTACCCTTACAAGTCCTAAACTAGGGCCAAGGCTAAGAATCCAAGCCATTGAAACCTTAGTGTGCATCTCAATCTCGTAACGCTTAGCTGTACCATAATGCCAAATGTACATGATGATGAAAAATGCTGCTGCAATGGCCAATGGGACCCACCCACCTTGGTAAACCTTCTGGATAACTGAAGATAGGTAGAAACCCTCCACAAGCAGTGATAAGGAAGTGAAGAGCAGGACTAGAGTCCAGTGGGAGTGCCACACTAATATCATTATTAAAGTCATGAGAAGTGTGGTTACCAACATCACTATAATCACTGCTGTCCCTGTAGTGACATAAAATAGAACAAATGTTAAAACTACTATAGTAGGTTCTCCTATTACTATTCAACCTAATATTTTATCATCTAGGATCCATCATTTTACCCTTGTTTTTATTTTTGTAATTCGCGATACAAAGCTATGTACTACCAACAGCCAAAGTGGTGAAAAGGATCTAGTTCTCCCGCCTAGGAAGCTTTTAATAGAATTGATAAAGGTCAATAAAAGTATAGCTTTAGTAACATCTTGAGTAACCACAAGGTACAAATTCGAATCTCCTTCCTCTAAATGTTGTTGAATAAAAAAAAAAAAATTAATATGTATAGTTAGCAGCTTTCACCTACTTTTTCAGCTGGAGAGTTTGTCGAATCGAAACATAGACAACCTTCCAGACTAGATTGCTCATGATCTGGCGCTAAGTACAGAAGAGAAATATTTAGGTCGCATGACCTAGAATTTGATGTCCAATTATGTGGCCCAATATGGGTGGCACATATTAACTAACAGAGGTAACCATCAACATTTAGGCACGTGACCTAAATATTTCTCCCTACAGAATTGGTAAATGGGCTGAATAAGAAAATTGAGTCAAAGATAAGTAGGATAATGCCTATGGCCTCAATTGTCAAAATTAATGCAACAAATATATTATATTCGATCGCAGACTTCAATATTAGCACATATTACTTTGATGGAAACTAATGGATTAAATAAACATCAAGCTGTTGAAAAAGAGTCAGACTTACCAGAAGCGTTTCCAATTTGGCTTTGATTTTTGAACCCAGCTGTCACGCCAATGCAAAGGACCATCAGAATCCAATTAATATCAGGAATGTATATCTGATTACGGAACATCTTTGAGGTATGAACAACTTTAACTCTTGGAAAGCAACCAAGTGCGAGAGCTTGCTTGATTAATGAAAATGTTGCAGATATAGTGGCTTGGCTTGCAACGATAGCGGCAGCAGTTGCGACAAAAAATACTGGCCAATATATACTTTCTGCAGACATGAATATCTTATACTCAGTTCCAAGGCAACACTCACCCTTGAAACATAAATATACTTTTTTATTTTTGGTTTTTGAAAGCCTACAACAACTCACCATATTTTTTTTTTACTTGGACACCTATATGTTACCCATGTTTTTAAAAACCAAACCAAAATTCGAAAAAAAAAAAAAAAAGTAGCTTCTAAAAGCTTGTTTTGGTTTTTGAAATTTAGTTGCCATTCACATACTTTCTTAAGAAAAGATGAAACACATGGTAGTAAATTTGAGTAAAAGTAAGCTTAAATTTGAAAAACAAAAAACAAAAAAACCAAATGGTTATCACACAAACCTAAAATATTCAAAAACTCTTTTGGAACGGTTAAGTCTAGCAGTGCATGAGAAAAACCTAATCCCATTTATACTTTAATGGAGAAAGATTATGGCTAGTGCTACTATCCCCACTCCGTTTTCCCAACCAAGATCTGGCCAATGTTTCATTCTAGCAGTGCATGAGAAAGACCTAATCCAATATATTATACATTATTGGAGAAAGATTATGCCTATGGTTCCCACTCTGTTTTCAACCTTTTCAACATCTAGCCAATATTTCATTCCCTAGTTCAGTTTTATTCACGCATTCTTTTGGAAATAGTGGTTGGAGAGGAACAACATACTCTTAAATGATTTCAATCTATCATTCAAGATTCTAAAGGATTATGCCGATTATATCGCTATATTCTAGAGTGATCGTCTCCCCCTTTTTTGTAGCTATATCTTATCCACTTTGACTAATCAGTGACAAAGCGTTCTATAGTTTTTTTTTAATTTAAAAACATTTGGAGAGGAGGGATTCGAACCTGTTACCTCATGATTACTAGGTTATATAAGATGACACAAAAGCTATGCTCTTGTCGGCAAAGTGTATTATAAAATTTTGATAATGCTTTTGTACTCTTTAAATACATCAATGAAAAGTTTACTTTTCCTATAAAAAGAAAACCTAATCCAATACAATATACTCACAAACTAAATTCAGAACAAACCTGGTATTGAATGATAGAAGGCACCAGCAACATAATTTGGGTTTTTCATGAGATAGGCAACTTGTCCAGTGTAGGCTAAAAGAAGGCAAGGAAATACCACTACAGTAAAAGCAATTTGTATAGAGGAAACTGGAAAATGGGACAGGTCCGCAAAAAGCGCTTCAGTTCCTGTAATATATTCTCATATTAGAAGTCAGAAATTTCAACTCGATAACTTGACGTACTTGAGTAAAAGCAACATGGAAGTACTTACCTGTTATACTAAGCATGATCCCTCCAAGGGATGTCCATCCAGCTTTCCCTCCCTTTCTAAAATACCGATATATATATACAGGAGAAAAAGCTCTCAGGACACTGCTATCATATTTCCAGATGTTAAATATGCCGATGCCTCCGATTAAACCGAACCACAGTAAAACTACTGGGGCAAAAAGCCATCCTACTTTATCTGAGCCATAACGTTGCATGCTAAACAAAACGACAAGTATGCCAATAGCAACAAGGACAGCTACTTCTGTAACAAAGAATGAGAACTTGAATTGTTAAAAATGAGAATATTGAAATATAAAGTGCAAAGAAATGCTTCAGAACCAGGGAGATACCATTGCTTATTTTTTCACGACCAACGTTGATCCCTCCAACAGCAGAAAGAACTGCAATTGTACGATAAGGTCAAACATATTCTAATGCAACGAAATCTCAAAATTTCATGCTACCGAATTAAAATTTCAAGTATTAATCACAGTTGGAGGTGCATCAATTCAAAATCTTCCAATATATGACACTTAATGTAACGCATGTGGATTCTTTTGCACAGAAAGCATTTATATGAACAAATTTGACGCATACAACTAGCCAGTCAAGTGGACAAGTACCTACTCCGAGATGAATACTGCCAACATGTCCCTATGCTATGCTGACTATTTCATCTAATTTTCCATCTCCTATACTTTGTGTATGATGCCACTAACAGATTACATAAGAGACTACAAGTACATTTCAAGGTTTAAAAACAGAGTAACAAGTACCTGAAATAGCAGGTGTTAGAATCCCATCCCCAATCACCATGCAAGAGCCAACAAGAACAAGAACAAGAATTGCGTGCTTCTTAAAATGATGTCCTTCCAGCCATCTCTTAGTTTTTGCAGCAAACGATTGTTCCCGGTACTTAGAACAACTATAAGTCGTAAGCTTCTCATCTGTGTGGTCATGGTTAGGGATAAATAATATCTTTGCATGACGGCATAGCAATGAATATAGAGCAAATGTTCCACCTGCATCAAAGGAGAGCAAGGAGTCCCTCGTCAATATCAAACAGGATAGATCAACTATGCATTGCAAAAGAATATGATCTCGACACTCAAAATGTCTTTCAAAAAGTATTTTCATCTCAAGTTGGTTTCTTGCGTCCTTCATTTATCCATCTGAAAGACGAACTCATCAGGACAAGTATCTCATTCTAAGACAAACACAGAACTTTTTAAAGTGCATTTGTTAGAAACAATATCCCTTAATGAATTTCATGCCATTGTGATTGATAATGCCTAGAGAATGTGTGAGAGAGGAAGGGCCTAGAGTCCTGAAAGTCTCTAACATGTAGTACCAAAAAAAACATATCATAGAAATTGTAAGAATGTGCATACTTCTTTAATATCCATACAAGCGTAGTAGCAAAAATGTTCTTCAGTAGAGGTATAACTGTAGGAATCAAAATACCTTGACCATTGTCATTTGCCTTGCACACAATAAATACGTATTTGATAAGGGGAATGAGAGTTAAAGAATATATAATCAATGAAAGGGCTCCTATCAAGTCCTCAGTATCATCAACTCCGTCGGGGAATGTGTTGTAGAAGACATACAAAGGGGAAGTACCCAAATCTCCGTAGACTATTCCAAGGCTTTGGAACGCAAGTTGTAGAATTTTAAACAAAGAGTGATCCTGAGAGGAAAATATGAGCAATGAATCATCAGGAAAGTAAATCACACACACAATTGGATATGCTCAACTCACTTTAAATTCACAACTTTAACTGAAGGACAACAAAAAATGCAAACTGTTGTACCATGAAGTTTCAAGGAAAATGAGGAAAAGATGGCTAGATGCATGAGTTGAGCTTCCAAATTTTAGACAAGCAAACACCAAATAGGAGAAATGGAACAGAAACTCACCTTTTCCTGATGCGCATTTCTTAGCCGCTTAGCCTCCTCGTCCATTGGCTGATCAAACTGCTGATCCAAAACCCAGATACCATCTTTATTATCAGTATCTTCACCAGTGTTGGATCTTGTCGCCATTTGAAAATACGAAACCTTTCCTTTCTAAGCTTATCAACCTTTGAAATTCGTTTTTCACAACCACTCAACGGTATTTCCAAATTGTTCTGAAAGAAAAATGTAACAAGAAAGCACCACGACTATACGTTGAACAGCAGACCAAATTCACGATTGATTTTCGTTTACAATCTCCGAGCAGAAAAAAAAAAAAAAAAACTGAATCCCACCAAAAGGTTTCAACTAAGAAACACAAAAGAACTTGAAGCTCCAAGAACGAATCGAACAGGGTAAACCCTAACAAAACAACAAATCAATAATCAGAAATACCGGAAAACCCAGAACTCCAAATACAGAACTATGAAGTAGAAAAAAATCATATCAGAAATCAATAAACGACCAGAAAAAGAAGAAGAAATTGGGAAGGATAGCCTTGTACCTAAACCAGAATGAAGCTGAGATGAATTAAACTTAACCGCGCCAATCGAAACTACAACAAAATCTGTAACAAGTAGATGAACAATCCACGATCCGCGATCACGATTCAATTATTGCATTGAAAATCAATAATACGTCCGGAGGTAGCTGAGGAGGAGGGTGACAAATAAATGCATATGACAAACAACGCTGTCGGATCAGTACGAAAACATTAAATAATAATCGAGGCAATTAAATCGATAATTTATTTGTCTAGTCATCGCTATATATATATATATATATATATATATATATAAACATTATGAACAATGCGTAGGCCATAGCACAAATATCGCTCGAATCTGCGAACTTAATTTCATACACAAACACGATAAGAACTTCCTCAGTCCTTAATTGAAAGTTCACAAGTTCAAAAAAAGTGGATCATCAGTCTTGTAGTTGCAGTGCTATTAACGGATGAACAAGGAATTTCTTGACAATGGCGTTAAGAATTCGTAAGATTTGAAGGACTCAGGGATTTACCTCTTACGACTCCGTTGAATCGAATCTGACAGGCCGCCATTGATTTGAAACTCTGTGCCCTCATTTTCTTCTCATCGGACACAATTCCATTAACGTTTCAAATTTGATCTCTACTTTTTCAACTGATATCGAAAATTCAAAGTATATTCCCTGATTCCGGTGACCGGAATTTTCTGTAACGCCACAATCACCGGCTTGCATTAGAGGAGTAACAATTCACCTCTTTGTTGCACCAAATTGGGAGGTTGAAGAATGAAGAAACAAACTGAATCAAAAGCTTGAATGGCTTGTGGCAGTGTTACCTTACCGTACGCTTTCTTTTTGTTGCATTGCAAATGATTTTTTTTTTTTTTTGTTTCTTTTCTTTTTGGATAAAGTTTATTAGTTGCGTGGTCAATTTCTTGAATTATTTTGTAGAATTTTCAAATATGCAATCATTTCATTCAATCAGTCCCAAAAAAATAATAAAAAATCGCTTTCATTCAATTATAAATCTTTCCAAAAATAATAAAGGGGTGTTTGTTTGGGATTTAATTGACCCTTTACTAATTATTATTCAACATTTACATGAATTATCGTATTATTAAAAATAATTTTTCATTATTAACTATTCAAACTAATTATTTATTTTTAATCATTAATTTTTTATCATTCATTTTTAACTACTTAAAATAACCTTTCACTTTTAACTATTCAAAATAATTTATTTTTAACTCCTCCTTTTTAATGGTTCATTTTTAACTACTCAAAATAACTCATCATTTTAAATTCACATTCAAACAAGTTATTGTCTATTACTCATCTACAAAAAAAAACCACATCAAAACAAGTTTTTTGCTCCAACTCCTCCATAAAAATCTACATCCAAACGAGCTATTATAAAAACTTTAATTTTTTAACTACTCAAAATAATTCTTCAAACTAACTCCTCATCTAAAACCTCATTAATAGAGAGATTGTTTTTACTCATATATTCATAATCTTTTTCATATCTAGCCAACGAGGGGCTTTGTTTGTTTTAATGATTATTCTCTTTAACAAAGTACCACTTCAAATCTCACTAAATGGAGGGATTAATGTTCTCCACCTTATCCCTTAAAATAATCCTTTTTGAAATTATAAAAATTTAAAATCATTTTTTACTATCAACAAGTTGTTGTAGTATAGGAGTAAGTATTCTCGTATGTCACATTGGTGACCTAGGTTTGATCCCTAGTAACGGCACTTTAATTTTTGTATATTGAGAAAAGAAAATCTATCTCTCCACTCCCTCAAATAATACTCTTTAAAAAAAAAGTATTTTCTTTGTCACATTGGAGTAAGTATTTTCGTTTGTTGCTTCAAAAAAAAAAAAGTATTTTCGTTTGTCACGCAGGTGACTTGGGTTCAATCCCTGGTAACAGTGTTTTAATTTTACTATGACTATGTTATTGATCAAGCTCACAACTTTTTTGTTGGACATCCAAATATTCTACCAACATGTAAGTCAAGGGCATAATTGTAATATCATATTAGATAAATATGCCTCAATTTGAGAGAAATAATTGATTTATTTTATTAAAAAAGTGAGATCTCATGTTTTGAATGGAGCATCCTCAACGATCTCCTAACCCACCTGGTGTTTTTGTCGCCATTTGAATAACAAGCTTCATTTTTGTCCATATTGGAATCGAATATACATTTGTGTAGCCATTGTATACACAAAACAACGAAAAAGTTTAACCATATTCGAGGACTACCGCAAAACTTCGTCGGATTCGAGAGTTTTTCTTAAACTTTTTTCACTAGTTTCATGAGATTATTTTACTGTTATTTTATTATTGTTGACCTATTGAATCTATGTTGGATGATTTGATTATTTTAAGTTTTTTATGAATCCATGTTAGATATTTTGATTAGAATTTATTCAGCTACTGATTGCCACTTCATCATTGTACTCGTGGAGAAATGAGGCCGGGTCCTAAGGGAAATACGCAGTCACTCAACAAGATGGCCAACTCCAAACAACAAACACATTAATGAGGGGTTTAGTGTAAAGAAAAGAGAATAATTAACGAAGAGAATGATAGCTGATTCAACGTCTTAGTTTCTAGAGTTGAATGATGATACATGATCTAAGATTAAACTTACCTTGATTATCATATTAGCTTCTAAAGTTGAATGATAACGCGTACGAGGTGGTTATAGTTAGGTATGTTCGAAATATTGCTATAATTGAAAATTTTATTGAATAACCTTGGTTAAAATTCTTGCAACTTAAATTTTAAAGAGTCATACGTCTCAATCTTGGTATCATTTACATTAGTTTTTCAATCTTGATGTCATTGTCACTTTAAGTTTGGCATCCCAAAAAAGTTCTAAGATCCTCTAGATTTAAACTGATCTCTCAATATTGTAAATAATACCGATAACAATTTTAGGGAGGTAAATACTCAAAGAAGAATGAGGCATCCCTACATCCTTATCCTTTCACATAATCAAACTTTGAAGAAAAAGAGCGAAAGAGCTCAAAATAATGGCAGGTAGGTGTAATGAGTGTTTTGCTGATTTGAGTTATTTTTCGACAGTTCCTTTATCTTTATGATGCAAAAAGCTAAAGCTTTCAATGAAATTATAGCACAGATTTCATTCACTCTCTCTATTCCATCACTAAATTTAAATGAACTATACATAGAAAATTTGGCCAACGTTTAATAGACTCTCGTGAGGAACATTGAAAATCACACTGTTCTCCCTGCAAATCTTCCTAAGAAAAGCATATATGTAATCGACAGCTACCTTCTTGTAGAATTTTGATTCTCTTCTTGCCCGAATTACCGTGTTCCCCAATATGTGTACAACCCCAGCGTCTCGACACCTAATCAAGAACTCGATCTCATCGCTATCGGTATGATTGCTTGCTTGTTCAGATGATCGAACCGTGTTATTCGAATGCAACGTAGATCTAACAGGCACAATTGAGTCAACTGATGAGAATGTCATGTCCACATTGGATGAAGTTGCATTTCCATTGTTGGTAATCAATAGGCCATCCCTTGAATGCTCAGTTTGCTGGCCATACAAACTGTACTCATCAGAGTCTGAACAACCTTCCATCATGGATTCTAGCCTGACAAAGAGGAAGATGCTATCAAAAAGCTTTTTCTCAAAATCATCATCCTTTTTGTGGAGGTCTTTATAACCGTATCGCGCAACACTACGAAACATGTGGAAATTCTTTGGTCCTATCCGCTTTACCAGGAACCTTTCTTCCACTGGCACAGTGTAGACTGGAAGGTATTTCACACAGACAAACACAACAACAGAATGGATGGCAGGCAGATTCGTAATGAAATGGGAGAATATGTGCGGTACACCGCTTGCTAGCTCGGTATACACAAGTCCAATTCCAGGAACGCGGACTAGTCCTAGACTAGGACCAAGTCCGAGAACCCATGCCATAGAAACTTTACTGTGCAGCTCGAATTCATATCGTTTGACAGTACCGTAATGCCACACATACATGATGATAAGAAAGGCTGCAGCAATTACAAGGGGGACCCAGCCACCTTGATCAACTTTGAAGAGAACAGCTGAAAAGTAACTGCACTCCACGACTAGCGACAATCCGGTGAAAATCAGGGCGATGACCCAGTGACAGCGCCACACCAAGATCATGATTAGAATCATAAGCAGTGTGGTCACTAGCATGACTACCACCACCGCAGTTCCTGTTCAAAAAAAGATCAGATGGAGAGATTTAATGCAGTAATTGCACCAAAAGAACCAGTTAAATGCATGAATGACATTCTAGTCAGGTATTCATAAAGCAGTGTAGATGGTTCCAAGAGGAAATATATTAAATTTCAATGCTTGAACAACTATCATGTGCAATGTTTAATATGCTGAATTGGCAGCAAATGAGATATTTCAGAAATTCAACCAGAGCCCTACAGTCTTTTACTACTAATTTCAATCGTTTCACTGGCTGCAGGTCAACATGGATGATGCAGTTACTTTAGAACATTTCAGAGAAACATACAGAACAGAGGATATGAACGAACCAGTAACAGAGGAGCAAAACTTACCAACTTGTTGGTGAGTATGGTGTGTATACTTACCACCATATGAGCCACATCTTTTTATTTATTTATTTTTAAAATTATCTAAATATACTAAATCAATCATTTCATCTAGCATTTCTTTTTCTATTAGTCAAAAAGATGTGGCTCATGTGGTGGTAAGTATACACACCATACTTACTAACAAGTAGACAAGTTTTTCTTGTAACAGAGAACTACTTACCATAAGCATTTCCAATTTGACTTTGATTCTTAAATCCTGCTGTCACAGCAATGCAAAGAACCATAAGGATCCAGTTAATATCTGGAACATATATTTGACCAAGAAAGTTCTTTGAGGTATGAACAACTTTAACTCTTGGAAAACAGCCGTGGGCAAGCGCTTGCTTGATTACTGAAAATGTTGCAGATATAGTGGCTTGACTAGCAACTATAGCAGCTGCAGTTGCAACAATGAACACTGGCCAATAAATGGACTCTGCAAAGAGAGAGTCAGCATCTCATTTCTAAGTAATTGCAATGCATTACTAGCATTCTATAAAAACTTCAATTTTACAATGAGAGAACAATGACAAAAAAACATTGATATTTCCAGTTTCCATATAAGAAAATGTAAATGTAAGTAATTTGACAAGTCTAAGGAGCCAAAAAAAGTGTACTTCTTAGTAGCTTCAATAAGGTCAGCTCATTATTAGGTGACACACTTGAGAGCTAGGTCCTGTCACATCTTGATAGACTGAAATTGCAAGGTCATAACTAGCATCTTGATAGGTATAATTAGCAGGTACCCATTTTGATTTTCCCAGCATGCTCCGTTGTTATATGCTTAAGCAGACTCACTTTTTCTTGTCTTTTCTAGGTGAATTATAATTCTAGTCCTCTTTATTATTTTTAATGTTCATCTTCTTATTTAAAACAAAAGTTTTCATCTCATTTTAAGAAATTACAAAGTTCTCTAGCGAAACGGCTTCACTCAAGCACGTATGTCAACCAAAGAGAAAAAAAGAGGACCTGGGATTGAACGATAGAAGACATCACCCACATGCTCCTTATTGTTCATAAGGTAGGCAGCCTGTCCAGAATATGCCAAGAGAAGGCAAGGAAAAACAACTACGGTAAAAGCAATCTGTATAGCTGCTACACGAAAATGAGCCAAATCTGCAAATAAAGCCTCTGTGCCTGGATTTACAACCAATCATTAGAAATGAAAATAAACAAATGTTGAATGTCTAAGCGCATTTAATGTGATATCAGCTTCGTTAACTTCTTTATTTAAAAAATAAATTACCTGTTATACTCAGCAGAACTCCCCCGAGGGACGTCCAG
>JBBMKA010000005.1:8247980-8266889 GCA_037833695.1 Sechiopsis laciniata | reverse complement strand
CGTTTAAAAACAAAAACATTTCCGTTTTTAATTGTTATATTCTCATCCTATGATTCTTTTTGTCTAATAAAAATATAGTCTTACTTTTACCTAATAAATTAACAAAATAAAAGTTTAAATATATTATAAAAAGAACAAAAATGTCCTCAAAAAAGCAAAATAAAATTCACAACCTTCAATTATAAATAATGTTAAATTGTAGACTAAAAAGAATAAATGAAAAAAATAAAAAACTTTGAATCATGTTAGTATAAAAGAAGGCAACAATTTCAAAAAAAAAAAAAGCAACAATTTTTAAATTAATTTTTTTAACATCTGAATAGTATAACATCAAAAAGCATATTTTATATTAATAATCGAGAAACGTGCAAATTAATTGAAGGAGTCATATCTATATATATATAACATCAATTTCAAGCTTTCAAAATTTTCTTTATATATAAAAATAAGTTGACATAAAAAATTATATTTGTAACTCGATTTTAGCAAATGCTACAAAACAGATATAAATTTAAAATGTAAATGTAAATAATGGGAAAAGAAAAAAAAAGGTAGAAATATACCTTCAATCAATTAGTTTGATACAAATAATTGTTTATGAATCCATTTCTGATGTATAAAGCTATTTATAGGATAAGCAAATTTAAATCAACTTGTAATTTGACTTATTGTATTTACTTGTTTAATACTTTATTGCATTTACTTTTTTTTTAATATCATTGCATTTACTTAAATTTACTTTAATATACAATTTAATGTTTTTCCTTTTTAGTTAATAATTTTAAAGTTTAATTTATATTTGACACCGGTGTTTTAAAATTGAATAACTTTATTTATAATATTTTAATAAAATTTAACAATACTCAATTTTAATAATTGAGATAATAAAATCGTTATATATATATATGACTTAATGTTGACTAGACAAATTTTAAATTTTAATATATAAATAAATTGATTATTTTACTTATGAAGTGAATTTTTGTAAACAAAATATAAATATAAAAATAAATTAAAAAAATACACAAGACTAAGAGTGAACATTATTGAAATATCAATGATAAAAATATTCAATTTTGAAACATAAAAACAAAAAATGAGTATTATTAAAATGACAGAAGTAAAAATAGTGTTCATTTTTTAAAATATAAGGATCAAAGTAAAACTAAACCCCAAACTTAGGGACTAAAAAAAATTCCTTAATTATAATATGTTTAAGAAATATTTCATCAATAACATAAATTTTGAGAATTTCAATTTTTCTTTTTATTGTTTATCGATCGTAGATATTACCATACCGATTAAAATATGCACTGATTGAAGATTATATTGATTAAAATTATACAAGACACTAATAAAAAATTGTGTGTGGTATTAATTAAAACTATATGTGCATTCATTATAGATTATATATTTCACTGATTATTGAAGTCGCATAATCTGATTCTAATTTTATGCTACACGAATTTCTTTTAAAAAGAAAGTTGATATTTATAGAATTTTAAAAAAATTGCATATTACCAAGAAAAATACCCTTAAAATATCAATTATCATTATAGCAATAACATCAAATCAATTAAAGAAAACAAATCTTTCATATTTTATAAATACTTATCTAAAATTTTGACTTTTTATTTTTTCAACACCTCTATGGAGAAACTTATTAAAAATTCAATTGAACAATTCAGAGGGATCATTATACCCCACGCAGAATTTTGTTTTGTTTTTTTGTATTTTTAAACGAAATTAAAAATGTTTAATAATAATTTATAAAAAATTATTATGATGAAGATCACAGCTTTAGTTCAATGATATTAGTATACCAAAGAATAAATAGGTTATGGATTTCAATCTCCTATCAAATTATTCTAGAATTAAAAAAGAAACAAAACTTCAAAACTCTTTATATTCCATATTTACCTCTTAAAATCAAAATGGAAGAAAATTATTAAAAAAACTATTTATCATAATAACTAATGCACTGTTAAACATGAGATGCAAGGAGAAAAATATTAAAAGAAGTTGAGTTATAGTGACGTCACCAATAACACAATAATGAAAAAGTATACTGCTATTTCAACAATATTGGTATATTCGACCTTTTGATTATTAGATTAGATCTTTCTTCGTTGATTGCAGTTGAATTCATTAAAAAAAGGTTATTAGATTAAGATGAATAAATTATCTTTACATTTTTTAAATCTTATTTAAAAATTAATGTTATTACTTTCAAGAATGAGTTAGGAATAAAGAATGTACGTATAATTGATAGTCTATAAACAAATTTAAGATTGTTGTATTTAACAAAAACAAAACGCACAAAAAAAAAAAAATATATAGTTTCATTGTGACGTATGCATTCAAGTATTTTGAGTACCATTTTTTTAACGTAACCAATTAACATTTGATGAGAGAGATTCAAACCTAAAATCTTTGAGTATTAGATTATATATTATGTCACTTAAATTATATTGCTTTTGACTTGATTAGCTATAAATTTATCAAAAAGTTTGGTGGCATGTTGTTTTCATTGTTTGATGATAATTCAGTTCAAAATCACCGTCACGAATTTGATCTCGAAATCAATATTTGGTTCTCATTTATTTGAGACTAGTATATTAGAGTTTGTAGTCTCTCTCTCACCCTGTATTAGACAAAAAAAGGATTAGCTATACATTTATAATAAATAATCAAATCAAGAAATATATAGAAGTTACTACTTTTTTTTAACAATAAACTCACTTAAAGAAAATTAAACAGTTACGAATGGATAAGTGGCGCAATGATTTCATTGTTTGGTTGTTAACGAGTTCAACACAACGTCTCAGGTTCGATCCCGAGAATCGATATTCGTCCCCCTCCTCCAATATAAACAAAAAAAATTAAACAGTTATAATATTGAAAGAACGATGCTAAAAATTTGAACAGAATAGTAACAAAAAGTATCTTATCATTAGCCGGTTTTAAGGTAATAAGTTGTTGATGCAACAATCCAATTAACAAACATAAGGTTAACTTATAAAAAAATGTCATTGAACTTTACATTTGTTTATAAAACTTTTCTATTCTTTCAAATGTTACATATGATCCGACGTTTGAAAAGTGAGAAGTGTTAAGGCATAGGGTGCCTTGTCATTCATTTGGTAAGCTAATAGATTTGCTAAAGTTATAAAACATAAATTTATGGTCATAGGTTGAATCAACCAGCACCTAATGTAGCCATCTTGTCTATCGTTTTTCAGAATATGTGTCCTCTTTTGAATTTTCCCAATTTTTCTTTTTATCTCTACCAAACTTAGTTTTGGATATCTACACCTACTTACATGTAGAATATGTAGAGTGAATATGTTTATATTTATATGACATAAGTATTTGCATATATTTATTTGATTTTATTTTTTTAAATAATTATAAAATATAAATAAATGTGTGATAAATATTTATGTAACATAACAATAAACATATTCACTCTACACATCAATTTTATTATCAAATTATAAGTACTAATTTTTTTTTTTTTAATCAAACTATAGTAGTTGTTGCAACAAACGTGCCAACCTCATCAAATTGTTGTCCTTAACCCTCCTAATAAATTTGAAATGTATAATTATCATGCATGATTATATTTTAAAATCAGTGGTCAAATACGAAAAAGGAAAAGAAAAGAAAAAGTGATAGACATATGTCCTAGGTGTAGATAAAATAACAACTCCATAACTAAATGATAATTGAATAAGTATTTTAGATAAATATGTGTACTGTTTTAAAAAAAGAAGATAAATTGGTGGTGCAAAAATGGGGTTTAGATACATTTCGCGGATTAGAATGAATTTTGAAGTATGTAAATGTGAAAGAGAAATATTTTTCACATTAAAAAAATATGTAGGTCATGTTGGAGTATGGCCTAAATATATCTTACATATGTGATTTAATATTCGTCATATTTTATTGTTCTTTATTTTTTGGATTATATTGTTCTTTAATTTTCTTTTTTATTTTTTGGATTATAATAAAATAGATTGTATAGTTCTTTATAGATCATATTAGTGGACATTATTATTTAAATTTTAAATATTGTTGTTGAATTTAAAAACAAAAAGTGTAGATAATTTCTATCAAACCAACAAATCCCATATAAAGAGCATCACTATTTTGAGAGCCAAACATAAATTAAATCAATTAAGATAACTAATGGGATCGACCCATTTGGTATTAAATTCTAATTTTTAAACACAAGATTATTATGATTTCTTAAATTTAATATATTTGCTTAGGTCGTAAAATACAATATTATATACAATATTTAACTGAAGATAAAACTTATAAATATATTTTTGTCTGTATATATCTAAATACATTTATGAAATATATTTAAATAGATTTATGGATAAAAGTTATGTTTATAAATAAAAAGAAAAATGGACAATATTGTAAAGAAATAAGTGGCCATTTATAAAATAGTTTAAATGAAAAATATCAAATAATAATCAAATAAGATTTTTTTTTAATAAAATAATAATAAAATAAGATCTAAATCGTTATCAAAAGAAACTTATATGACAGAATCTCGTGAAAGATTACAGAACATGAGGAGAGTTTGGGCTCCATATTAACCCAAATATGGGTTGGGCTTTAATCAGCCCACACAAAACGTCCCTCAAGGGCCCAAACAATAATAGCCCAACTTATCGAGACATTCCCATTTGCTCGGCCCAAACCAATTAACCCATCTCTTTCTCTCAGCTCAGTCCGTTATTTTAATTTTTCTTTTCCGGGAAAACAGAATGGGAGCCCTAATTTCCATTGATCTGCAGCACTGTTAGATCGAAGCTTCTTCTTCATTGCCAATCCCCCAATCTTCTCAGCTCAGTTTAAACTGTCGAGTCAACTCACTCAGGATCTCACTTTCAGAAGCCTTCCTTCATCGCCTAATTCTCATTTCGTAACGTAAGGTTTTATATTCTTGAGTTGAGGATTCTTTGGTTTGTGCTTTTTGTTAGTATCATGTTTGATTGGTGTTAGGATTGATTTATCTTTGATTCAGTCTTCTTGTGGCGTTTTCTTTTCAATTATTGCTGGGAAAGATTTTAAAGATCGGTTGTTTTGAGTGGACTATTTAATTTTGAGCTATATAGGTTGTCGATTTTTGGTTGAACATCAATGTTTTAGTATCACATTTGATTCCATTTCTCTGTTTCAGTTTGCTTGTTGTTCTCCGATTAGGTTTGGTTTGTATTCCTCGAATATTTCATACCTGATAGTGTAGAAATTTTGATCTTGAAATGCGGAATGCTCATTAGTTGTTTATAAACAATGTAATTTTTGCCTTATTTTTCTCACGACTTAATAGTATATAGATACTATAAACTATAGCTTAGAGAGTAAAGGATAATGTCAATATGTTTGTAGTGTAGTTTCTCTCTTCATTTTGCTGGTTAATGTTATTGTAAATGTTACCTGTATCTAAAGGCTTGAATGAAAAGTAACTACTTCTCTTCTTGACTAGACAATTTGTAGTCCTCTATTCTCAATAGGTGCAACCATGCAAGTATTGATTAGTTTGTTGTCATGATTATTTATTTCTATCCAGACCACTGAATTGCCCTTACACCTAACATGGGTTTGAACTAAATAGCTTGTTACCTTAAGGAGTTAATTTTGGCCACTTGAGAAATGCACTTAGTTCTAAGAATAAGGCATCTCCTACCGAATGCATTTGCAAACACCATTCGTTCTCCTGTGATTGCCCTCAATCCTCTAAACTTAAATGGATTACATCGAAGTTATGCTCAACCAGCTCGGATAGAGGAGGAAGATGAGGTGGAAATTGATCAGAGAAAGCTTCCAGCTGATTATGATCCAGCAAATTTCGATCCAACCCAACATCGTAGTCCTCCAACTGATTGTGTTTTTAGGCTCGTGGATGAAATATCTGGACTCACACTAGTTGAAGTTGCTGAATTATCTTCCATTTTGAGGAAAAAGCTAGGAATGACAGACATGCCAGTTGTTGGAGTTATGAAAGCAGGAACTGCTGCAGGATTGGCTGGAATGGCAACCAAGACATCAGCTGCAGGTGCTAAGGAGGAGAAGAAGCCAGAAAAGACTGTCTATGAGTTGAAACTTGAGTCTTATGAAGCGTCTGCGAAGATTAAAATTATCAAGGAAGTTAGAAGTTTCACTGATTTAGGGCTTAAGGAAGCAAAGGATCTAGTGGAGAAAACTCCATCAGTGTTGAAGAAGGGATTGTCAAAGGAAGAGGGTGAACAATTAATGGAAAAGATGAAGGCACTTGGTGCTAAAGTCATCTTGGAATGAATGTATGCCTTTTGGGTATCCATTGTTTTGTTGGACCCATATATATATATATATATTTTTTTATATAATAATATCTTGAAATTTTGAGTACCTTGATTTTCTGGCTAAATAGCATCTCTTGAACTATAATCTACTAATGAAGGGAAGAGGAGCAACATCTTTTGTACTATCGCCGTGTCTCAATAGTCAAACGAACTCCATACCTGTAACTCTATTTTCCCTTTTCATGTATTCTATTTCCAAGTTTCCAACTTAGTTTTGAAATATTTGGAATAGGTTGTTTGTGCTGATTAGGTCGTTTTTTTGAAATTTTGTCCGAACATATCGAGAATACTCTTTTTCGTTGTTGTCGTGTTTCTTTTTATTTATATATTATTATGTATTATCACTACTATTTTGTGTCTTAGTGCCCTTTGAGTTTTTTAAAACATTGGGAGTGTTCAAGGCAAGAAGATGATATTAATGATGGTTATTGGATAACTATTTTTTGTGAATAATCATTTGTGTATATAATGGTTAGGAGTAAATAGTATGTGCATGTGATGTGATGCATGTAGTAGTTAGTAGAAAAAGTTTGGATGATGTTGAAAGTTACAATAATTATTATCGAATAGTATATTAATGATTGAAAAAGATTGGGATAAATAGTGATTACTGTTCATTAATCATTATTAGTCGCCTCAACCAGAAGTTAATCATTGTCCTTTTCTCTTTGATTTTATGTTAGATTCCCATGGAATATTTACGATTGTGTTTACTTTCTCTCTCTCTCTCTCTCTCTTTTTGAGAATCTACTTTCTCTCAATTTTGCATATAAAAGATTTTTTTAGAATTTTATTCATTTATTTATTTTTTAGTTTTAGTAGAAGATCTAAACTCATGACTTCTAAATATAGTTAAATGATTATGCCATTGAACTATTGCTTTTATTGGCATTTTTTTTTAGATTTACTATCAAGTTATACATCATATTAATAGAAAGAAAAAAAAAAAAACGATAGGCTTCTATATCTACTCGTTATCTTCAATAGTTCAAGTTTTGTAGTAGTTATAGTTGGATTAATCTACTCACCAATGTGTTTGCATAAACTTATATCTTTTAGAGGGCGTTTGGGCCACCAAGAATAAGGAGGAGAATAAGAATGAGAATGATTTTCTGTATTTGGGCCACCGAGAATCATTCTTCCCATAATCACGATTTCCAAAAATCACTTTTTTCATTCTTCCCCTAACTACTTTTTATTCTCTCTTCAACAACTTTTTATACATCATATCATTATTTTTCACTCACACCATATTCATTATTTTATTTTTTCTATAATCATTACATTTATTTCAAACACAAATAATCATTCTTTCCATAATCATTACTTTCACCCCAAACATAAATAACTATTCTTCTCATAATCATTCTCCTCCCTATTTTCTTCCTCGTTACCATTCTTCTTGCCCCAAACACACCTTAGTGACAAGAACTAGGCTCTAATGTTTTTCCTTTGAAATTTTATTTATTGGAGGTACATGAGAATACTTTTTAAAAGGAATTTTAAAATGTAAGAATTGCAACACATTCAAATTTAAGGTTAAAGATTTCAACATTTATTTAAGTTTCGTGGAATTGAGACCATTGGTTCCTTCCTAAGAAATGCATATTTTGCAGAATCTCGAGTCTCTCCTAGCTCTCATTACTGTATTTTCAAGTATGTGTTCAACTCCAACACTTTTACAGGTAACCAAGAACCCTAACTCATCTATCTCAGTTGGATTGTTTTCTTGACTGGGCGGAGAATTACATTTGTTCAATTGCCACTCTGTAATTATTTCATTTGGCTAATTATCAAGTATGTAGACACATCTGAATCCGAAGACCCACCTTCCATCAAGGACTCGAGTCGAACAAACACGAAGAGGCTATCGAAGAGTTTCTTCACAAAACCATCATTTTTCTTGTGGAAGTCTTTGGAACAGGACGAGTCCAGTGGGAATACGAACACTAATATCATTATTGAAGTCACGAGGAATGTTATTGCCAACATCACTATAATCCCTGTTGTGCCTGTTGTGACATAGAAAATTTGAGAACCATGGTATTGGTAATTCCATTTCATGAGATAACATAATCGCTCAAAATTCTTAACTAATAGACCACCAATACTAAAACTTATAATGAAGAAGAATATTGCTATAACTTAAGATTGTTCTTGTTTAGAAAGTTTACGTCTCGTTTTCGGATTAGATTTTTGTGGGTCGCTGTGGAATTTGATACTCTTCACAAAATCAATCTTTATATTTCACCAACATCAGTCCATATATCAAAAAGATAAAAATGATGGCAAATAATGATATTTCATGCTCTTTCTCGGGATCAGAGACTTTTCATTAACGTTTTGAATACAAGTTCAAAGTAAGTAGTTTCTTTCTGATACAACAGAATAGTCAGCCACAACATTAGCCTAATAGAATCTTTGTCCCCTAGAATGTGCAAATACGTAATTTTTTTGGATTAAACAAAAGGAATCGCAAATAAAAGTGCTAATAGTAATGCTACAATGAGTCTGTTTCTGATTTGAGTTATTTTTTACTCTCGCTTTGACTTACAGAGCAAAAAGCTTAAAGCTTTCAAAGTACAATATGACTGGTCATGCGAAAAAATGATGCTAACATTAAAGCTTTTCAGAGTATATAGAACAGACTTGATTCACTAAATTAAAAGAACTATACATAGAAAATTTGCCCAACGTTTAATAGACTCTCATGAGGAACATTGAAAATCACACTGTTCTCCCTGCAAATCTTCCTAAGAAACGCATATACATAATCAACAGCTATCTTCTTATAGAATTTTGATTCCCTTCTTGCCCTAATTACAGTATTCCCCAATATGTGCACCACCCCAGCATCTCTACACCTAATCAAGAATTCAATCTCGTCGCTATCCGTATGGTTGCTTGTTTGCTCGGATAATCTTAGTGTGTTATTTGAACGCACCGGAGATCTAACGGGCACGATTGAGTCGACTGATGAGAATGTCATGTCCACATTAGATAAATTTGTGTTGCCATGGCCAATCAACAGGCCATCCCTTGAATGCTCAGTTTGCTGGCCATACAAACTGTACTCATCCGAGTCCGAACAACCTTCCATCATGGACTCAAGCCTGACAAAGAGGAAGATACTATCGAAAAGTTTTTTCTCGAAATCATCATCCTTTTTGTGGAGGTCTTTATAACCGTATCTCGCAACGCAACGAAACATGTGAAAATTCTTGGGTCCTATCCGCTTTACCAAGAACCTTTCTTCCTCTGGCACTGTGTAGACTGGAAGGTATTTCACACAGACGAACACAACAACAGAATGGATGGCAGGCAAATTCGTAATGAAATGGGAAAATATGTGAGGTACGCCGCTTGCAAGCTCGGTATACACAAGTCCAATCCCAGGAACGCGGACTAGTCCTAGACTAGGACCAAGCCCTAGAACCCATGCCATAGAAACTTTACTGTGGAGCTCGAATTCGTATCGTTTAACAGTACCATAATGCCACACATACATGATGATAAGAAAAGCTGCAGCAATCACAAGGGGCACCCAGCCACCTTGATCAACCTTGAAGAGAACAGCTGAAAAGTAACTGCACTCCACCATTAGCGACAGTGTGGTGAAAATCAGGGCAATGACCCAATGACAGCGCCACACCAAGATCATGATTAGAATCATAAGCAGGGTGGTCACAAGCATAACTACCACCACTGCTGTCCCTGTTGAGATGGAGATAATTAAATGGAGCTCTATGCCCCAACAAAATAATTTAAATGCATGAATGACATTCTATTAAGTTCTCTACAAATAAGAAAATACTATTCATAATGATGTGTAGATGATACATAAAGAAAAAACAGATTTTCAAATCGCTATTCTTCAATAACTATCTTGTGCAATAAATATGCTGCCTTCACAGCAAATGATATATTTCAGAAATCCAAACAGAGAAAAGCTACACTATTTGGCTAATAATTTCTATGCAAGTCAACGGATGCAACTGAATTGTGCCAACAGGTTGGGAAATTTTACTATTAATCTCATGTTCCATTATTATACAGATGTTGTCATTCGAAATTGAATGGTGTTATATCTTCCTGTCACCAAATGTTTATGACAGTATGTGAGGCGTGAGGATCAAACCTCTAACGTCGAGGTTGACAATACATATTTTATTCTAGTTGAACTATGTTCATTTTGGCCGTCACCAAAAATTGAAAAAAAAAAAAAATGAAGGCTGCTTGCAGACTGGAGGGACTAGTTACTTAATTAGGTTGAGTTTGGTAACCGCAAGCCTGATAGAAACTTTTCAGAAGAGGAGGGGGAATCCATTTTCTGATGTAAGATATTTAAAGAGCATCAATGAATAATGATGATATAGTTAATTTAGATATTTTTTCTGAGAAACATGCAGAGCAGAGAATATGAACAAACACAGAATCAGTAACAACATAAATCCAACTTACCATAAGCATTTCCAATTTGACTTTGATTCTTAAATCCTGCTGTCACAGCAATGCAAAGAAGCATGAGGATCCAGTTGATATCTGGAACGTATATCTGACCGAGAAAGTTCTTTGATGTATGGACAACTTTAACCCTCGGAAAACAGCCATGAGCATGAGCCTGCTTGATTATTGAAAATGTTGCAGATATAGTGGCTTGACTAGCAACTATAGCAGCAGCAGTTGCAACAAGAAACACAGGCCAATATACGGAATCTGCAAAAAGAGAATCAGCATATCATTTTTAAGTGTACAATCCATTTCCAGCATCTTATCAAAACAGCAATTTTACAATGAGAGAACTATAACAAGAGATATCATTGATCTTTCCAGTTTCCATATCGAAAAAAAATGTAAATTTCATTAATTTAGCAAGTCCATTGGGTTTTCTAAGGAGCAATTGGATTTTGTTTGTCCCAACCATAAGTTCCGTACATTTTCTATTGCTTCTTAAATTCTTCTTCACACGTGGGCTCAACCTTTGATTGATAAAACTTAATGGAACGAGGGAGAAAGAACAAGATGAGAATTCAACTCAAAATATGACGTCATAATAATCACCACTGATACCAAATTAGGTTGAAATTAGTTTATTCATTTGTACTAATTCTTAACAAGAACAAAGAGTAAATTTCCTTCGGGAGGGGCGGGATTGAAAATACATGTTCCATTTTGTCCACTAATACTGCCCCTAAGGGGTGGCGTGGTGGTCGAAGGCTTAGGCTTTGAAAATGTGCTCCCCTCAAAGTCTTAGGTTTGAGACTCACCTGTAACATTAATTTGTAGAAACCGTGTCTTCATTCCTTCAATGTCTCCTAGTAACTGGCCTAGGTGCGGGCGTTGTTACTTCTGGTATAGTGGAGCAAAACTCTGATTTTTCCCGGTTTCAAACATAAAAAAAAATTGTCCACTAATACTGAGCTTTAGAGAAGCGTGTGATCTTCACAGTACCATTTTCTACTTGACGAATCAGAGGATTCTTGTTCATAAGTCTACATTTTCCTCTTCTTTTCTAGGTGAATTAGAGATCTAATTCTCTTTTCTCTAATAGTTATCTTTTTTATTGGAAATAAAGTTCGTTTTTTTTTCTCATTTTTAAAAATTATGAAGTTCCCAACCAACGGGGCAGGTATACTCAAACACGGGTGTCATTAGATACTAAAGATAAAGAAAGAGGACCTGGGATTGAACGATAGAAGACATCACTCACGTGCTCCATATTGGTCATAAGATAAGCAGCCTGTCCAGAATATGCCAAGAGAAGGCAAGGAAAAACAACTACTGTAAAAGCAATCTGTATAGCTGCTACACGAAAATGAGCTAGATCGGCAAATAGAGCCTCTGTGCCTGAATTTACAATCAATTATTAGAAATGAAAATAAACAAATATTGAATGTCTAAGTGCATTTAATGTGATATCATATTTGGCAACATTCTAATTTTTCAAAAAAGTACCTGTTATACTCAGCAGAACACCTCCGAGGGACGTCCAACCATCCATCCCTCGCCTTCTAAAATAGCGATAAATATACACAGGTGAAAAGGCTCTTAGAATGGTTTTATCGTATTTCAAGATGTTGAACATGCCTATACCTCCAATTACTAGAAACCAAAGTAGCACAACTGGAGCAAAGAGCCAACTAACTCTATCAGTACCATAACGTTGCAAGCTGAATAATCCTACCAGTATTACAACAGCAACAAGCACAACTACACCTGCCCAACAGAAAACAAGGTAAAATTTTCAGATCATGGTAGAAAATATAATTTGAACTCTTAACAGGAGTACAGAGCAGTTAAAAAAATTAATTTCAGAATCAGCTCAATACCACTGCTCACATGGGGTTGGTTTACTTTGATCCCTCCCGCAGCAGATAAAACTGTTGATGAAAATAAGGTTGTTTATTGCTTGTTTGCAGAAGCATGACAGAATCCAAACAAATCAAGAAATTGAAACACATACTGGGTAAGCGATCATATATTGTATTCCACTGAAGATAGGAACAAGGAGGATCAAATTAACAGGTCTCCAGCTTAATACATATATGATATATGTAATTTAGAACTAAAAAAACAGAATACATATACATATAGTTCGACCGTGAATAAATGAAATAGTAAAATTTAATCATTTTTTTTCATGCATACAAGATTAAGATGTATGATATTCATTTCAGTGGTTACAATATGAATGCATTTGAGCAATTTCATCTAATAAATTTCTGTTAATGTTCTGAAATCTATATCATCAAATGTGATACAAACAAGGCTGGCTCTTTGATAGGTTTCTTCCTACACCTTGAGAACTATGCCTTGAGTTAATTTTCAATTCCCACACTATAAAAGTAAAAAATTGCATCTAAGTAGTTGAGACATAATTAATTGCCCACATATATCCTTCTGTTCAATTCACCAAATGTGAACAAGTCTTGAAGAACTTTTATTTTGAACTGAACGAAGTAGGGTTAATGTGATTTCACTTCTGTAAGATTCCCACCTAAGGTTCTAATGTTAAGGTAACTGTGAGTGCAGGTGCAGCCACAAGTTTTAGCCATATCACTAGTGAAACAGTTAGCTTTATAACATAAGAGAGAAATATTGGCTAAGAAGTAGAACAATGCTTGTGTGAGAAAGAAAGGTGACTGATATCATTAAAGTAATAGAATTTTGGAGGTATCGAACCATCTCCCTAGTCTAAATCCTCCATGACATGACATAATATTAGAGTAACGAAAGGAAAAAAGTATATCGGCATTGATCCTGAAGATCAGATTATTTATTGTTTATTTTTTGATATCCGTGACTGTCTGGGCCAGCTTGTGCGCACCTTGACTAGTGTCACGGGGCATACCGCCTGATCCTACAACATTTGGATGTCAAGGAAATTAATTCCTAAGTAGGTGGCCACCATGGATTGAACCCATCACCTTATGCACCCCAAGACCCTCTTTGACCACTTGAACCACTTCATGATGGTTATGATCAGGTTATTAGGTTAGCTTCTACTTGTTTATGCATTATACTGAGGAATGCATATCTTCGGCTTAACCTAAGAAGTGAATGAAAGACTATCACAGGCCAACATATAAGTAATAGCTATGAATTATACCCTAATTTGGGCCCTTGGGAGTGATTGCTCAAAAAGAAATAATACCCGATATTGCAGGAGTGAGAATTCCATCTCCAACTACCATAGAAGTGCCAACAAGGACAAGAATGAGCAATATATTTTTTTTGGGCGATCCTCTTTCAAGCCATGCTTTAGTTTTAGCAGCAAATGATTGCTCATGAAATTTAGAGCGGCTATATGTTGTTAGCTCCTCATCAGTTCGGTGCTGGTTTGGAATAGTTTTTACTTTTGCGTGACGACAAAGCAAGGAGTAGAGAGCAAATGTTCCACCTGCACAGATAGGTTAACTTAGAGAAAATGTAACATATGCCAATACATATGCTTGTGTAGAGTATGGGTGCTTGAGTTCTTTGTGCGCAATCAAGAAGTAAAGAAGCTTTTGTTACGTCAATAAAAAATGAAGATGATAGTTCTAAATGGCCATCATATTTGACTCCAAAATTCATATGTTATATGTAGTTGTGCCACTCAAATCAGTCCGCATAAGAAGCAATTTATGCAAGTGATTTGGTGCATAACAAATAAACAAATGATTCTTTTTCAGCTGAAAACAACATAAAAGTAACAATAACATAACCAGGACCATTGTTATTTGAGTTTCCTTTACTTTCTTTGGAAGGAGATATAGGCATCATGTTAGAGGAACATATTCTCCGACAAAGAGGCAATTGGAAAACAAAAGAGAGGAAGCGACGAGAGGAATGCTTTTTGTTACAAAAACGACAACGACAATCGAAGAGAAAACTGTAAAAGAACGTGACAGAAAACATACACAATTTACGTGGTTCACTAACGGTGCGTTAGCTACATCCATAGACAGAGGAGAGAACGTTTTTATTAAAGAGAGTGCGAATACAAAATGTCGATTAGAGGGAGCTCACTCTCATAAAACCCTATTACATAATAGATCCAATTATATAAAAGCCTAACCTAGTTACATATTTCGTCTAGGTTTCTGGGGCGTTGCCCCTAAGCCCCCACCATGGGCTTCGCCCCTGAAATCCCAGCTCGCTGATCGGGCAGCGAGACCACCGAATAAGTAATCGTGAGACATCAAACAGTTCAAGACATATCTCAATACTTTTGTTTAAAACCAAGTGACATTGAAAAGAGGACATTGTGTGGTTCCTTAATCACTCTAAATCTTTTCTCAATCCAGTTACAATTGTATGGAATTAGGCCTATACACGACTGGCTTACCTTGACCATTGTCATTTGCTTTACACACGATAAACACATACTTAATGAGTGGAATGAGTGTGAGAGAGTATATAATCAATGAAAGTGCTCCAACTACATCCTCCGGATCAGAAATTCCATGAGGAAAAGTATTGTAAAAAACGTACAGGGGAGAAGTCCCCAAATCTCCATAAACCACTCCAAGGCTTTGATATGCAAGTCGAAGAAGCAACAATCCCGAGAATTTCTGAAAAAAAAAAAAGATCTTATCAGATGAATGAACATCAGATATAATCTCCTCACCACCCACAAGCAGTTACATTATTTAAAAATACATATTCATCACCTCCAAGACCTTACTAATATATCACTAAACCCTACAACGTAACTTATAAAATAGATAGATGTTAACTAGTTGGAAACTAAGATCCAGTTTTGACCTGACAGCTGAAAGATTAAGAAAATATATTAGTGCAATTAATAACTTCTTAAATTTCTCACACATATTAAATAAAGAACAGTTAGTACCTTCTCTTTGTACATATTACTAAGTCTCCCAGCTTCTTCATCCATTGGCTGATCAAGCTTCTGGTCCAAATCCCACATACTTCCCTTCGTATCAGAATCCTCATCGATTTCCACTCTCGAAGTCATCTTAATTTAAATTTGAAGAGACCCCAAATCAAACAAGCCCACTAAAAAAAAATCAATAAAACCCAACTGGGTATCCTTGATCTTCACTCGAAATCTATAATCAACACCCGCTATGAACTCAAACCAGCTAATTGAATCTGAGAAACGAAGTGGGTAATGGCTGATTCACCAATCCAACAAGTTCACACACCCAATAGACAGATATTGAGAGAGAAATGGACACGAAGTTAAAATTTCAAACCACACCAGAATCCCCAGCAATCACTAAATTAACAAGAATTTCAACACTATTCGGATGGAAGAGCCCAAACCCTACACCAGATAGAGCAAAATAAACCAAATATCAATCAGAGCTTTCTCTTACCCCCATCCCCAACCCAAAGAAAACAATTAATGAAGAAAAAGAAAACAGACAAAAATTCGTACTGATCAATTCGACAGCAAATTCACAAGTGGGGTCAGTTTCATTTAAACCACAAAATCAAAAAACCCATCAAACAAAGAACAGAGAAGACACATGCCCATGTCCTTTTACACAGCTGAAGAGGAAGACGTGCCTGTAACCTAAACGTTTGAGTCCTCGCTTTCACGAGCTCGTTTTGATAAACGAGCCATTTCTGCAACTATTTCCCAAGAATCGAACTCTTCAAAAAGGGAAAATCGGAGAGAAAAATTAGGAAAAAAGTGCTTGTTCTTTGTAATGGGCCCCAATTACCATTGCAAAAAAAAAAAAAAAAAAAAACACGTCTCTTCTTTTCCAAGCCCTCAACTCGGAATCAGATTATTTTACCGATTTCAAAAATCAGCAACAGATTTTTGTTTTTGATTGTGAAGATGGGGATTTGAGGAAGTTGGAAGAGAAAACAAAATGTTTGACAAATTGTTTTTGTATTGAAGTCAAATCTAGTGGAGATGAGTATTTGATTCCATAGCTGTATGATTACTTCAATTTAATTTTATGTTTACTTATGAAAGTCTAAATTGGTAGCTGTGTAATTATCAAAATGGAGGTTTAAATGGTAACATTTAAATAATATTATTGTGAGCTTTTTCAATTAGAAAAATAATGGCTGAATAATCCAAGTCAATCAGGTAGTTTTGTAAAATATTTTACGACGGATGTGCTGTGGATATATTATTTAATTGTACTAATTTTTGTTTTTGCCAAAAGAAATATATATTCTATACTATTGACCAACCGAATCTTAATCCAATTCTCTTTTTATTTCCCTTTAATATTCAGTTACATGGATTTTCAAATATCTTAAATCAAAAGTTCGATTTTTTTTTTTTTTTTTAAATTTAATATTCAAATTCATGACCTATTTATAAAAGCAAATTTGAAATTCATATAGTAGATAAATTAGTTATTATCGTTGTCATCCAATTTTAAACCATATTCATGATAGTAAAGTGTGTTTAAATTTGATTAAAAAAATGGAGTAGATTTAGAATAAAAAAGTTAATGATAGTTGATGTAATTAATTATTCATATAAAAATTGATATTAACAATTAGTGAAGTAATTAACTATTATTTTAAAATTTAATATTATAATAATTGAGTAATTAACTACCTTATAGATTAATTTTAATTTTAATTGAATGATGGGTTTGATGAATTTACAAACAGAAAAAAAAAAAAAAAAAAATATCTAAAAGAGTATTTATTTACGGATCCTTAAAAAAACCTGTGAAGTTATTTTTGGGAGATAAAATAATAATAATAATAATCAGTAAATTGTCAAAAGTAAGGTACCCACCATGTTCTCAATCATTAGGGTAATTAAATACGTGTTAGTTGCACGTGTGTTATATGTTGACTTTTTTTAATGGCGTGTATCAGTTGCCAACTTTTGTTTCGAGCCTCTCGACTAAATCTCATTGATCAATTTAATTAATCCTAATTAGTTGATATCGAATGGGTCAGTGGTGCGATTGGCTATCTGGTTTGGAGTTAATCTATTTTTATTTCATGGTCACAAGCTCAATTCCTAGAATCGGTATTTGTAATCTTCCTCTCCCAACTTAATAGTAACTTCCCCACGATGCAGCATTAGATTTTTCTTATATAATTCTGTTTTTTTTATGAAACAACCAGTTGGAAGTTGAGGTTCTTGTGGTTTTGAAAATAATAAGCTTTTTTTTCTTTCTCTTTTCTCTTTTTTTTTTTTTTTTTTTTTTTTTGAGATTTAAAATAATAAACTTGTTCTGTTCACAGCACAACAGCACGAAAATGATCTTAGTATCTCCAATTTTTTTCTGATTATTCTACATGTGAACAATTTTGTAAAAGATGGAAATTTCTATGATTACTTCTGCAAGTTTTTTTTTTTTTTTTGTTAAATTTAATTTTAAGAGAATTCACATCACTAGTTGTTAGATGATCTGTCCTTATCTTTAAACAAAAACATTTATTAAAAGAAAAATTTTGTAAATCAACGTTGGTTAGATGATCTGACTTTATATAAGTTATATCTATTTAATTATTATTATCATTATTTTTTTTTTAGTAATTAAAAATAGAGTGGGTTTTCGATAATAAAAAAAGTGTTTGAATGTGTAATTACTTGAATAGTTATTTTGAGTAATTAGAATGAAGAGTTACTTCAAGTGATTAAAAATTGTGGTTGTAGAATAACTCATTTAGATGTGTATTTTTGTGAAGTAGTTGCAACTAATAATTCATTTGGGTGTAAATTTTTGTAAGAAAATTGAGACCAATTATTTGTTTGGATGTAATTCTTTTTATAGAATAGTTGCAAAATAAGTGTTTAAGATAAGTGGTTTTAAAAGATGAGTTATTTTAAGTGATTAGATATGAGTGATTACAATAATTCGTTTGAATATATATTTTTTAAGATAAATTATAAAGGTTCATTTGTATTAGCTCATTTAAATAATAATAAAAAAAACCTATCCTATTCGGTTATTTGGACTATATTTGATACATTAGATTTTTTAAGACTTTATCTATTTTCTCTATAATAATCTTCATCGTCAACATTAGCATTCATACTTATTAAACAATCATTTGAATTTCCCAACAAAATTTCAAAACTAATATACACACACACACATATATA
>JBBMKA010000005.1:8198427-8241441 GCA_037833695.1 Sechiopsis laciniata | reverse complement strand
ATATCTTATTATTTGTTTATTTTTGTTTAAAAAAATCTCAAATCTTTGACTTCATTTTTTGAATATAGTTAAAAAATAGATAAGGAAATAAGAAAATTAAAGGTGAAGTAATATTTAAACGTTTATTTTTCAAAATTGAAGAAAAAAACCAAATGAATAATCAAACATAACTTTTGTTTTTTGTTTAATGTCTTTGAAAATTAACCTCATATATATATTATTTGCTTTATTTATTTTTTACAACATTTCTGTAAACAAAAATTTCAGCAAGTTATGAAAACTAGACAAAAGAGTGAAGTGTAACTTTTACAAACTAAAACTAAAGGTTTTCTTTATTTATTTATTTTAATTTTTAATTTTTAAATTTTGTTTTTTATTTTTTAAGAATAACTTTATAAAAAAGGTTATGAAGAAACTAATCTAGCTATAATTTTCAATAATAGAAAATCTTTCATCTTAGAAATTTGGCTTATAATTCATACCAGAAAAATTAGGAAAAAAATAAATTTAATTTTGAAAAATAAAAAATAAAAGGAAAATTTACAAGATTAGGCAATTTAGAAAATAATTACAATATAATCACTTTTAAAAAAATTTAGCAACCATAGCTAAAAATATTATTAATAAATATTTATAATATAGTATTAAAATGTATAAATAATTATGAGTGCAAATATTTTAAAATTTAACTGCATTTATAATTAGTTTGTGAGAATATCCATTACAATTTTCAAAAAATTAAATGACTTTGATATTAATGACCTACTGGCTCAATATAGCTGCTACGCAACTTTCTAATGTTATATGTAATTTTGTTAGGTTTTATTTTTCATATTAGTGAATACTTTATAAATGGTTGCCGGAGTTTAATTTTTATATTTAGGTTGAGGATTCCAACCTTAGCACACGTCATAGCTTATGAAAAGTCTAATTTAATCGTCCAAAAAAAAAAAAGAAGTAATTTATCAATAACAAAAATAACAGGGAGAGTCAGATAAGGTGTCTCAACAACACATTTTGAAATTTTATCCTAGTCTTATGGCGAATTCGTCAACGTCGAATTACCAAAATATGGATAATATATATATAATTATTCATTCATTAAATTTAAAATCCATTGATTCAATTTAATCCGTTTTCTTCCGTATCTAACCAAGTGAATTATTATTTGGTGCCAAATTTTGTTTTGAAGATAAAGTCTATCAATTCATTTTCGGCCCGTATGGGATTAGGATTAAAGATGTTCATTTTTCCGCGAGACTGCATCTCCGCGGAAACCCGCCCCTGACGGGACGGGGAATCCCCGGTTAGACGGAGAACGGGGAAAAAAAATTTCCCGTGAAGAAAACGAGGCCGGGGACGGGGGATGTCTTATGGCGAATTCGTCAACGTCGAATTACCAAAATATGGATAATATATATATAATTATTTATTCATTATATTTAAAATCCATTGATTCAATTTAATCCGTTTTCTTCCGTATCCAACCAAGTGAATTATTATTTGGTGCCAAATTTTGTTTTGAAGATAAAGTCTACCAATTCCTTTCCAGCCCGTATGGGATTAGGATTAGAGATGTTCATTTTTTCGCGAGACTGCATCTCCATGGAAACCCGCCCCTGACGGGACGGGGAATCCCCGGTTAGATGGAGAACGGGGAAAAAAAATTTCCCGTGGGGAAAACGAGGCTGGGGACGGGGAATGTCTTACGGTGAATTCGTCAACGTCGAATTACCAAAATATGGATAATATATATATAATTATTTATTCATTAAATTTAAAATCCATTGATTCAATTTAATCGTTTTCTTCCGTATCCAACCAAGAGAATTATTATTTGGTGCCAAATTTTGTTTTGAAGATAAAGTCTACCAATTCATTTCCGGCCCGTATGGGATTAGGATTAGAGATGTTCATTTTTTCGCGAGACTGCATCTCCGCGGAAACCCGCCCCTGACGGGACGGGGAATCCCCGGTTAGACGGAGAACGGGGAAAAAAAATTTCCCGTGGGGAAAACGAGGCCGGGGACGGAGAATGCATTCCCCATCCCCGTTTCCCCGATCCCCGCCCCGATTACTTTTTTTTTTTTTTTTTTTAATTAAATTTTTTTTATCTCATTTAATTACTTTACTTTTTAGAAAAAATAAATATTTTTTTAGTGAAATTATATATTCAAATGAATATTTTTTTTCTTGATATGTAAGAATATAATTGAAACTTATAAATATTTTATAAGAAAATTTGATTATTTAAGATTATAATTTAAAAAATTATTAAAAAAAAAGTAAAAAGAAAAAGAAAATTGAAAGGCGAAAAATTTGCGGTTGAGAACTCGATTCCCACAAAAAAAATGGTGAATTTTGCTGAGATGGAAAATGATTTCGGTGGCGGGGACAGAGAAGTCATTTCCCGACTCCGCCCCGTAAACAGGATTTAGATTGGAAGCAGAAATGCCCAAACAACGCCAGCCAACAATTTCCAAAATTTATACTTTATGCAGTCAAAATATGTACTACACAATATACAATAATCATTATCGTACAATCTAATAATACAATTTTACTCAAATACATTCTAAAAGACAGTAATAATTCATTTTACCATCACAAGCATCTTAAATAGACGATGATAATTTATGCAATCATTATTTACCCTTCAAATATATACAATGATAAATCCAAAATTAACTTAGGACTCGTTGCCCTCTTGAACCTTTATGTCCACTCCCTGACTTGGATGGTAATCGTTTTCAAGCCCCCAACTTTTGTACATAACAATGGGCGATATTTGAATTTGGTTTGTGATCTAAGATTTCCACAAAGTATAATTCCTTCCATCCAAAAATATATTAATGGGAAACAAAATCCTCATTACATTTATCAAAAAAGTTTCATTACACCATTCATCCATTAAAAAGTCTGAATCCTTGTTAGAAATGTTAGTTTAGATTTAAGTCACCAGAAAGTGAGAAATTAATCAATCATTTAGGTTGTCGAATGGATTTGAAACTATTCATATTCTTTTTTTAACCATAGACACTAAAGAAGGTATATTTTCCAAAGTATCTAACTACTTAGGATATCCAAATTGAATAGCATTGCAATAATCATTATCTCATGAAAAAAATGGCAAAGATTCAAAACCAATGGACACGGCTCGCAGAGATTGACAAAGACAAAAAGAATCAATAAGTTAAATAGTATCAATGTTAAGCAAAAATATATGTATAATTCCTCAATCAATAAAGACTTTTTTAGAATGTACACAGGCAAATCTAATACAAATAAGTGTAACAGGTAAAAAATTTGAATACTCCAATTCTAAATATTGTTGTTGTACTAAAAAAAATTGACCCCATTAAATCGACAGATAACTCGACTCAACCTAAGCCAAATCTCACTCGGTCACTTTCTTCACAACCAATGAGTAAACAAACCTAAGAAAGTCAGTTAAAAAATTGACCCCATTTAAATGCACACATAGCTCAACTCAACCTTAGCCAAATCCTGCTCAAGGCTCACTTTCTTCCCAACCAATGAAGCTCAGTTAATATAAAGGATGATAAGAGAAATGCAAGTAGAACATATAATTTCTCAATCAATAAAGATCTTTTAAGAATGTATTGAGGCAAATCTAATACAAATAAGTTGACATGATTTAGCCAAAGTGGACCTGTATCCTTGACTAAAAGGTCGCATTTGAATACTCCAATCCGAAATATTGTTATTGTACTCAAAATATCAACCCCATTTAAATGCACATATAACTCAACTTAACTTAAGCCATATCTTGGTAAGGGCTCACTTTCTTCGCAACCAATGACTAAACGAGCTTAAGAAAGCTCAGTTAATACAGAGGATGATGAGAAGAAATGCAAGTAGAACTAATACCATTGCTACATAGCATACAGATACTGAAATTGTTGGGAACAAACACATTTAGTAAAGCAAAATAAAACAAACTCAATATGAATTATCAAGCTTCGATGACATAGGAGCAGTAAACAATACAGAGCAGATATGAAAGATTTAGGAATGTCAATTCAAGAGAATGTTTAAACAGAAACCCTCCACACAATCTGTCTCTGAGCAAAACATCGAAAAAGACATTTAAAGCCAAAGCACTTGGGTATTATATCATTAGCAAGTTTCCAGTATAAACTGTTGGAGTGAAATTCCCAAATCCAGAATTCAATTAAACAAATTCATAAGCAAATAAATGAAAACCAATCTAAATAAGTAGGAGATGGAGACGAGATAAGAACATACCATTTTTAGAATGGTTTGGGAACTTGCCCTACATCCACTATCAAACTTGAGATGATCTTCTCATTCAAAGGATAACAATGGTGGCTCACAAATCTTACTCTCGATTTGAGAAGCCTTAGCTTAAAGAGTAAGCTATCCAAGGTAAAAGACTAAACCCAAGGTAAAATATGTGAAGTCATTTTTACATAAACAATAAGAATATAAAGAGAAATCCTCATGCCTAATGGCCATGGCTTATCAAAACTAAAAAAAGGGTATCATTCACAGTGGAAACTAATACCCATTCTCTTCTAAACAATCAAGATATAAGCATATTCTAACTTATTCTAACCCCCTCCCCACCCCATCCAACACTATTTCATTGGGAAAGAAAAGCAGCACCAAACAGAAGCCAAAAAAACCTTAAACATACAAAACAGATGAACCAACTGGTTCTCCAAAGAGCAAGGCAAGGTTGCAATCATTCATCCCATTTGAGACACAATCATGTGTAAATGAATAATGAACACAACAAAAAGAACAGAACCTTCCCATCAACATATAATAATCCATGGCAGTACAGTAGAATCCCACCACCAACAAGAGACAGACTTCACTAACCTTTAGAAATTATTCAGGTTCAAATACAAGTGGTAGTAGGTCTAACAACAGAACAAAGATCCCACAAATGCACCAGAGAAAACGTTTAAACATTCTTCTTTTTACAGCATTTGATTCCATATCTTCTAAACCTGATAACAACAAATTGTGTTTTCCTTTTTCCCTACTTCATGCATCTAAATTTTCCATCTGTACACTACTTTTAAGAGGCACATACTCACCAAGATATCCTCCCAAATGATCATGTAACGCAAGCTTATCAATTCCTTGATGATGAAAGCTCTTGCAGACATAGTAAAACACACTCTGAACCAGCAATCCCACCAAGTTAACAATCACCAAAACGCCAACCAAGAACCCACCAACAACAATCCTCACAAAAACCCCATATCCAACCCCACCGTGCACGACCACAGCCCCAAACACGACACCAATCGTAGCACAAATCGCCAAATACGCAAACACTAGAATCGCCGCAAATCGGGTTTTCCCCTTTAGCAACTCATAGCTCTTCTTCATAGCAGTCAATCCATAAATTGGTTCAAGAACCGACACAACGCTGGCCAAATGCCATAAGGCGGTGATGTAAACATGAACGACAAGAAACAGGGCGAAGATGACGACAACGCAGAAGAAGAACAGAAGGTAATTCTGGGTATCGATTGCAAGAACGAGCAATACAAGGAAAGCAAAGAAGATGCAGTTATAGAGAATCATGAGGAGAGAAACCCAGAGGAAAGTGACGAAGAGGCGCTTGAAGACCTTGGGAATGGCGGAGAGAGTGGAGGAGTAGGAGACGGGCTTGGAGGTGTAGAGGGAGGCGACGGTGAAGACGACGGCGGCGGTGGAGAGGAGGGAGAAGGCGAAGAGGAAGATGAGGTAGCAGAACTGAAAGGAGAGGAGCTTGGCCCATCTATGGCGGGTCTGGATCGGATCGGCGAAAGGGTTTTGGAGCTGAACGAGGAGTGGGTGGGTGAAGAGGGAGTGGGCTAAAATGGCGAAGGAAAGGGGGAAGATGAGGGTGAGAGTTATGAGATAGAAGGTTTTGGGGGAGCGCTTGGGGATGAAGATGGATTCTCTGAGAATGTCTGGAATGGTCAAGAATTGAAGCTCTTCTGGAGCTAGATCCATGGCTGAGCCTCAATGGGGGGTTTTGGAATTGGGAATCTGAAATCGGAAGATGAAGAAGAAGAAGAAGAGAAGGGTTTAATTTGGAAGGAAAATGGATAAGACGAGATCTGGCATGGAAGACAGATCTTGAAGTTTTGCGAACACAGAGGGAAAGGGGAACGAACGGGAAGATGGAGAAAGAATCTGTCGTGACACCTTCATCAACGTCTTCACTATTTTTGTTTTTAATTTAAGCTTTTATTATAAAAAAAAGTTAAAATAAAAATTGACATGAAATAGTTTAGGCCTGTTTGGATGAAGACTTATATGAGTGATTCCAACCAAAGATTATTTTGAATTATTAAAAATTTAAATTTGTGTAAAAATTTGTTTGGATAAAGTTTTTTTTTGTGAAAGAATTAAATGAGGATTTTGGTAAATGAATTATAGAAAAATTTTGTTTTGATGAAGATTTTGAAAGAGAGATCATATGCTAAATGGTTTAATAATGAAAAATTATTTTAAATGTTTAGAATGAATAATTATTTTAATAGTTAAAATAATTCGTTTAATAAATTTTTTTTTCAAAAAATTATAATAATCCATTTATAATAACTGGTTGAAAATAATAAAACAAATAACACATTTTTAAAATCTAGTTATTTTAGAACGGTTCTATCCACTTCAATGAGTTTTTTGGTGGCTGAGGTTTGAATTTACTTTTTATTTGGTACATTTTCATCTTTGAGATTCGGAATTATCATTTGGTCAATGCATAGCACATGTGATATGGTTTTAAAAAAAAGGCACATGTGATATTTTTCACCCTTAAAAATTAAATTGCAGCTCAAATAAAAATAAATATCTAAATAAAATGCATATGTGTGATAAATTACAGTACAAATTTGAAGAGAAATGATTAGAGTTCAGTTTTGGTTGCAATTTGTCCTTTTTGCCAAAGTAATTCAATAAATTAATTGAGAAAAACTTACCACTCGTAGATAAATAATAAATATTTTACTTACTATATATATGAGATTCAAAATGAGTTTTGAGAAAAAAAAAACTCATTTTGAACCTTATATAGGGTTTAGAAAAAATTAGTAATTTAATTTTAAAAAATAATAACAATTTTGGTCCATTTTAAACATCATACTTATTAAATATTATGAATAATTATTAAATGGGTCAATGACGTTTGATTATTTTGATTAGTGTTAATCTATTTCAATTTTACGGTCATGGATTCAAACCCAAAAATCAGTATTTGATTATCATATTATTTGAAAGTAATAGTGTCTTTTATATAGAAAAAAAAAGTATTATAAATACTTACGTATGTTTTTCTCTAATTAATTTATGTATTGATCAAACCTAATTTTGTGCAAAATAGAATAAAAATTGTAACAGTTATCTCAAGTTTGATTTCGTGAAATTAAAAGTAAATATTGATAAAATAAGTCTAATTAAGGATAAAAATTGATGTTTCTTCCCAACATTATTTTCCAAAAATGTCATTAAAGTAGACAGAACAATTCTAACATAGCTTGATTCTAAAAAAGAGCTCTTTTGGCGAACAAAAATCTAACTTAATTGATTTGTGACTTATCATCCAGAGTGGTTGAATTATATATAAAAAAAGACTCAAATCCAAATTAGTTTTAGATTGTTTTTAATTTGGTTTTGTTGGAGATAGTTTTTAAAGGTAAAGCTTCTCATGGCTTCAAAAAAATAAATTAATAAAGCTTCTCAATAATTTGTATAGAAGAAGAATTTGTTGAGTAAAAGAGTAGAAGAAGACACATTTTATTCCCAAGGTTTTATTAACCTAACAAGGAAAAATAAAAGACAGGGAAAACAATAATGTGACATGCAAAAGATTAGAACAATTTACGTGGATTAGGCTTAAAAAGAAATGAAGAGGAGTAAGTGTTGTGAAAAATATCAATCCACAATTTAAACTGAAGAACACAAAAACAACTAACGGGAATAACTGCCATTGCAGTAACCATGGTTGGAATGGAGATATCAGCATTTTGGTAAATCATAAAGAAGGTGGCACTAAAGGCTGCAACCATGAACACAATGGAGATGAACAGAGAAGCGAGTCCAAACAGCAATCTTGAGGGCAACGAGTGCAAGAAATCTTCTTCTGCGTAGCGCGAAGTTAAAATCGACAAGAACATTAGAATAGCAGTTGAGGATGAAAACAGAGCGATTGCATCTGATATCACAAACACTGCAAACAAAAACTTGTTTTGAAAAATAGGAATGCCCGTATTATCATCATTGCCCCCAGGAACTGTGAAGGCTGCAGCAAAAACCACCGTGGAGATCAAAGTCGCTACCAGCATGCAAGAGTTTGCTGTGTTTTTCATCCATTCCTCGCCCTCTTTGCGAAGCCTTTTGTGCTTTTCGGTGAATAATTGGCGTGGTGTCAACTTCGGTACACTTGGATCTGGATCATTAGATTTCGCATCTAGTTGGGAAGGCAGAACTATCTTCTCCACTTCCTTGATCATCAGAAACATGTTATAATAGATGCAAAGAATAAAAGAGCAAAACAATAAACATGGTTTCCTAATTAACAATGTGTTAGCTACGTCAACGGACACAGGAAAAAATCGTTTTATTGAAGAGAAACCCATACTAGGTCTTGGAGCACTACATAACTGATTCAAGACATTTTAATAAATCTCCATCTTAACTTGAATTCTTTCACTGATAAGACAGATGTACTAACTGGAACACAAAGGTTACTAGATGTGCTTAACTGATGTATTTGATTAACCATCATAGAGTGACCTAGCAGTTATATCTAGCCAAGAAGGTCTTGAGGAATTAATAGGTGGTGGGCACAATCTATGGTGGCCACCTACCTAAGAATTAATTTCTTATGGATTTTGTTGATATCTAAATGTTGTAGGGTTAAACGGTATATCCCGTAAAAATAGTCGAGGGGCACATAAGTTCGCCCAAATACTAACACAAATATTAAAAGAAAACAGATGTACTAGATGCAAATGAAGATAACCAGATGTGCCCAACAGATATTCCAGATGGAACACACAAGTTACAGATGTGCCAAACAGATGTACTAAGATGTGACATAAAGATTACTAGATGCACCTAGAATTTCTCCTTCTGCCCGTAGACTTAACTAACACACTTATAGTAAACCATATAAATTTGTGTGTAATTTTTCTTGTTTTGTTTTTTATTCCTTGCTTGCTGATATTCGTTTGATAAACAAAATTAAAGTGAAAAGGTGGGGATGTTCCTTAAGCACGTACCTTAAACCAAAGCATTTCACGTTGCATTTGAAGCGCAGCTCCTGAAACTTTATTGAGATGGTTTGGAGCTGCTAGATTTCCAGCCAAATGCAATATATTGTACTTTCCTTTGAAAGTTCTATATTTTGTGGAGAACTCATTGAGCTTACCAATCTCATTTATTAGATTAAACACATTCTCAAGACGATTTTCGACAGCTACATGAAATATACTCTTACTATCGTCGTCGTCGTCTTCCCATACTATATCTGGGAATTCACGAATGAGCACAATCAAAAACTCAACATTACCTACGCTTGCAGCATCATTCAATAAACTTGTGGGGTGTTTAATAAACTCCAGCATCGTCTTTTGTGGAAGCTCATAGACAACATATTTCCATAGGACTTCAACTAATTCACGAGCTAATGTTTTGATCACTTCTTTATTGGAGATCTCTTTTAAGCCTGCGGTCAAAAAATTAAACAATGGTCCTTGAATGAATTGTGTGAATATAATAAGTTGAAAAGTTTTAGGGCGCCATGAATACAAGAGTTGATGCACTTTTCCCAATGCTTTAGCTGCTTTGTGCTATCCATTGCAGACGGTTTTCTAGCCAAAACATGTAATGCACTTTCATTATTGTTCTTTGTATCTTTCATAATCGCTAACTCAGGATATAGCTGCAAAATCCACAAGCTTAAATCTGTGAAGAGAAAATACAACCCAGGTAAGAATTTATCACAAAATATGAGATAGATTGATAAGGGTCATTTTGGAAACATGAAACAAGAAACTGACAAAAAAGATCCGTTTGATAATCATTTTGTTTCGTTTTTTGTTTTGGTTTTTGTAAATTAAGTCAACAATTACTCCAACCAATGATTATCCTTACTTTGATTTCTATCTTTTACCTATGTTTTTAGAAACCAAACCAAAATTTGAAAACCGAAAAAAAAAAAAATAGTTTCCAAAAACTTGTTTTGGTTTTTAAAATTTGGTTAGGATTCAAATACTTGCTTAAAAGAAAGATGACTCCTTTGTAAAGAATTTGAGGAAAACAATCTTAAATTTCAAAAATCAAATGGTTGTCAAACATGGCAAAAGCTTCTATTTCTAAGAGAATGGAAACAAGAAACAGAAAAACAGAACAATATTGTTGAATTGATTACCATAAAACTCGCTATGAATAGTGGCAATAAGAAGTTCGATCCGTTCTTCAGAGGATAGCTGGCTGAGATCAGTGACAGACAAAAGGTAGGAAATCATAGCTCTACATTTATAAGATATTGCAATGAGCAGTGGAGTTACTTCCCGAAAAGTACGAATAAGAGGAAGATGATTGTTCTTTTCCACCATGAGTTTAGCAATTTTTACAATTCTTGATGTAGCAGCAAAGCAAAGGGCAGTGTTTCCATATTTGTCTTGCAAAGTCATGTCATCCGGAGTCATTCTACAGACGAGCTCCTCCACGAACACAGATTGCTTGGCTCCGGCAGCAACATGAAGAACAGTCTCTTTGTTTCTTGTTATTGCACATCGAACAAAATGTGGGAACTTCTCAATCAGTGATTCAACTCTTTTCCACTCACCTTTTAGTGCAGATTTATACAAAAGAAGTCGTCTCTGAGCCTCAACTGAACATATCAAATTCATATATACTTATACAGTTAAACTTTGAAATTATTCAAGGATGTCGCTACAATGTGGTTGAAAGTTTTAAAAGTACATTGATTTTGTATGTAACAGTTACTAAGAACAAACAAATTTGAAGATTTAGATAAACAGTTTTAAAGAGTCAACTACAATGTTATTTTTTTTGAGTGGAAGATTCAAACTTGCAACTTCTAAGTGGAGAATACATGTCAATTACTGTTGAGATCTTTAACAGAATGGTGGTCATCTAATGAATATTATTCTTCCCTTTGGAGTGAAAAAGGTATAAAAAAATCTTTTTCATTAAACCCTTTCTCCATTTGGAAAGATTTGATTTAAAAATGAAAAGAAAACAGACATTTTTCATTTTAATTATAGAATTGAGCTAGATTTTAAAAACGGTATCTAGTTTAGTTTCATTGCTCAGAACAACAAATGTGGGTATGAAGAAAAACACATGCCGATTACCGTTCATAATCACTTACTATTTAGGTAATGTTGTGTAATTGTGAATTTGGAAATGTTGAAGTAAAATATGCATATTGCCCCTAAATGTTAAAATATAACTTGGAAATTGAATAAAATTGAAGTTAAAAGAGTTGATAATTAAACAAGGTTAGCAATTTTGACCTCGAACTTTGTTGCAATCGAAATCCTGTTCCTGATCCGAGGCTGCTGAAAGATGCTGCACTGCCCGAGTCTGGGGTTGCGTGCAATCAGAGAAATGACCGGAAATGGGCTCGAATTGGGCGTGGCTAGCCGTAGACGGCGGCGGAGAAACGAGGTTGTGTTCAACAACGACCTCTTCTAATTGGGCACTGAAAAAAGAAGCGGGCGATTGGGCCATGGAATTTAGAGCAGCATCTTCATTTTCTTGTGGTGGGTATGGAGGGAAACTCTGAGATTTTCTCATTATGTTTCGGAACCAAAATAGTGAGCGCAGCAGCAAGAACAGGCTAATACTAGCGTGCTGCTTCCAAGTCGCCTGTTTTAAGGAATTGGTCAATTTTGGAGTCTTTGGCTGGGTAGGTAGGTAGTGTTCATTATGCTGCACTCGTTCAAATTTAGCCTAATTATTTAAGGAATAGTACTTAATTAAGGATGCGCAAGTATTTCAATACTTACTCACCTTAAAATCATAAAAAAATGATTTTGATTAATGAGTAGAGAAATGTTAAAGCAGAGAGAGAGAAATATAAAAAAAATAAAAATATATAATTTTAAAAGTGATATTTCCAAAATATTTATCTACCCTAAATAATATATCCAATATATGCTTTGTCTAAGTATAAATGTCCCCAAGTTCGGTGGGGCCTGCCCGGAATGGCCTTCATATCCCGAATTTTTCATTTAATCATGGGGGTTGGGGTATTCAATTCTTTGTGGAAAATTATTTCACATATATGATTTATGTTAGTAAAAAATCTATTTAAATTGTTCATTTCGAATACAATAAATATATAAATATATATATAATAAAGAAACACGTTTTCGTTTTTAATGCAGTTCAAAGAGGAAAATGAAACTAAAATTAGAATTTGTTCATTTTGTGATCACTCCATGTTAAAATAAAGCAGTGATAGGGTCAACCTTGTTTGATTTTACAAAGTTAACGGTCATTCGAATATTTTTGCCAAAACTCACATGAATCTTGACCATTTTAAGATCTACACATGTATCGGTGATATTTATTTATTTATTTATTTATTTATTTTTGATATTCGTGACTATCCGAGCATGCTTGTGTTCACCTTCACTAATGTCATGCGTCTAACCTTACAATATTTAGATGTTAAGGACATCCGTAGGAAATTAATTCTTATGTAAGTGGTCACTATAAATTGAACCCATCACCTTAAGCATTCTAAGATCTTCTTTGACCACTTGAGTCACTCCATAATGGTTGACATGTTGCAATCATAAATAGAGTCTTCTCAACACTTCTTACTAAAATGATATAAAATAAAGATATTTCACTTCTAAAATCAGTAAGGGTGTATTTGGGGTAAGGGGAATGATTAAGGGGGAATGGTAATGAGGAGGAGAATAATTATGGAGGTAATGGTTATTTGTATTTGGGGTGAAGCTAATGATTATGGAGAAAATGATTATTTGTGTTTGAGATAAAAGTAATGATTATGAAAAAAATAAAATAATGAATATGATGTGAGTAAAAAATAATGATGTGATGTATGAAAAGTTGTTGGAGAGAGAATAAAAAGTAGTTAGGGGGAGAATAAAAAAAGTATTTTTTTGGAAAACGTGATTATGAGGAGAATGATTTCCGGTGGCCCAAACATGGGGAATCATCCCCGTTCTCATTTCCCCCTTATTCTTGGCGGTCCAAACGCCCTCTAAGTCGGGAATGAGAATCAGGAGGGAAATGATTATTTGTATTTAGAGTGAAGATAATGATTATAAGAAAAATAAAATAATGAATATGATGTGAGTGAAAAATAGTGATATGATGAATAAAAAGTTATTAAAGAGAGAATAAAAAGTAGTTAAAAGGATAATGAAAAAAATGATTTTTGGAAAACGTGATTATGGGGGAATGATTCCCGGTGGCCCAAACACGGGGAATCATCCCCCATTCTCATTCTGCTCCTTATTCTTGGTGGCCCAAACACCCCTAAAAGAATATCGACCAAATGCTTAATACCAAATGATAAGCGCAAACGTTGCTTTATTTTACAAAGCTAAATGTCTTTCTAGGATCTTTGCAAAATCTAACAAATAAGGCAAACTTAACAATTAATCCCAACCAAATGTTAAGTTAGAATAGTGAAGAACTTTTACATCACACTTAAAACATATGATGATCACTCTTTCTTTTTTTTTGAAAATCGAGAAATCGGAGCTTTGCTCCCCGTACCTGGGGCACCACTGGTCCGTCTCTAGGCTGTGGCACCAGAATACTTTGAAGGGCATTCTAATTTAAGTGCTTTTTAGTGGTCTCGGACCATAAATCTCTTAAAGAAGCATGCCTAGAGATGTCCATGGGGCAGGGCCAAGGAATGGCTTCCTCGTCCCTGTCCCCGCCACCAAAATCAATTCCCATCCCTGCAAAATTCACAATTTTTTAACTGGAATCGAGGCGGGTGGGGAATTGGTGGGGATTGAATTCCATGCAGGAAATTTTTCCCCATTTATTTATTTTTTCCTCTTTTTTTCTAATATTAATTTTTATAAGTTCTTTTTAATAATATTTTCAATTAATTGATTTTCATATATATATATATACTTCAATTAGATAGTCAATTATCAAAGAAAATATACATTTGATTACACATTTCTACGTTTCAATAAAAGAGTATTGATAATTTTCTATTACTTCAAATAAACCTACACCACATATATAGGGGATAATAAAGGTACAACCACTGTCAATATTTTCTTCAGGCAGCTAATTAGTAAAGGTAAAAATTATTTGTATGTTGCTGATTTAAGGGGAATGGTAAACGTCTGTGTGCCTTGTTTTCAATTTAGTTTATTTGTTCGGTAAGAAAAAAAAAAGTAAAGATAAAAGTTAAACCGACTAACAGTAGTACTAACTAAATAACCAAATTGCATTAATTAATCTAACTAGTCAACAATAGTCTAACAATTCCATAGATATATTCTTGTTACTACCAACAAAAAAATATAGCTAAAGATTTCATCAGTAAAAAAAAGAATTTTTTTTAAAAAAAAATTAAAAAGAAAATGTAAACGAGGCGGAGATCGGAGAATCGGAATACATTCGCCATCCTCGTCCCCATTTACCTTGGAGGAATTTTTTCCTCCTTGCTCACTCCCCCATTTCCATCTAAATAGGAATTTACTGCTCCGTTCGGGGCAGATCCCCGCGGGACAGAGTTTCCCACGAAAAATGTACATCTCTAAGCATGCCTTAGAGTCCTTAGCCTCAACCACTGAGATGGAACCTATGATGATCACTCTTAGATCCTAAAACCACAGTACTCCATAATTAGTTTAATCAAAGATTAATTTAATGAATTTATTTAGCTTCAAAGCTAAAGCAACATTTGAAAGAAAGACAACATCAAATGAGATTCAATAAAATACAAAATTTGATATTCAATAATCAGTCCAAAATGAAGTAATACAAGCATTTTTAAAGGTAAAATGGTCGTGTATGATTTGAAATACAAAAAAAAAAAAAAAAAAAAATCTTATGATTGCACAATAAAAAACTTAAATGCTAACAAAAAGTTATATATGTTTTAAATAGACTCAACTAATTCTTCTAGAAGATCAGTTGCAATTATTTGCAATTTGAACAAGCTTTTGTCATAAAAAAAGTCTCAAAGTATGTAATATGTTCACAAATTCTATTGTGTAGTTTGTACCTCATGTCATTCTCTTCTTGATTTGTTGTGCTAATGTTGTAAATAAATTTAAGTTAAAAAAGTTGTCTTTTTTTATGCATTTGTGAACTTTCAAAGGTGTAATGTATAAATATTTTAAATCTTTTTTGACTTGCTCTTTGTAATAAGTCATTCAGATACATCCAACACATCGATGGTTGCATTCGTATCACTAAGGCTAACAAATTTAGTATTTCACAGCATTATTTCTTCCTTTTCGAGAAGGGTGTCGGTACTTGCACGACTCTATTACTTGTAATCATCGGTACACTTGCAACATTAGTTTATATGTATATCTAGTTTTTTTACGATCGATAATTGTTGCAACTTTTACTTGTGAAGAGTGGAATGGGTATCATAAATGGATAATTATGGGGGGCTATAAACCATTTATTATTTATTTATTGAAGATATGTATACAAATTACTGGTGAATTTATTCCACATCAGCAGCTTCATTTTGGCCGGTTAACTTTTCTGGCCTCAAACATTATCCCTTCCAACCATATTCGTGAATTCTTTATAAGTTCTATGAATTTTCAACGCATCCAATAAACTCTGTAAAAAAAGGTTTTGTCAATTTATGATTCACATGAAACTTTATTAGTGGTGGTAGTTAGATAGTTGATTCTTTCCAAATTTATGGTTCACATAAGACTTATTAGTCGTGGTAGTTAAGTAGTTTTTTTTTTTTTTTTTTGAAGAATGGTAGTTAAGTAGCTGATTCAGTATTTTTTAATAATTTTTCTTAATGTTTGTTCCTATATTGTAAGCTTCGAATAAATTTAATTATATTACTACACTTTTTTTTTTTTTTTTTTTGAGGATACAATATAATTGGAGATGAAATAACTTGAATTATATTAAATTATCGATCAATCAAAAAATTAATTGATGAGTGGAGTAAATTTAATTATATCAACATATATTTGAAAGGTAGAATTATTTAAGATAACTCTCTTGATCCAAGAACAAGAAGTAAAGGTTAGATTAACATTTTATTTAAGTCGATGGAATACACAAGTATCAGTGGTTATTCTCCAAAAGAAAAAAGAGTCTTTTACATATGAAGCAAACATTCAACCAAATCTCCTCTTCAACATTTTCTCTGCCAAAATAGTTATTTTTTAGTTCAACACAACAATTAAAGATGGTTAATTATTGGAACTTATTAATCATGGACATATACTTATACATAAAACTCTTTCTGGTCTGCCAATATTATATCTGCCATTAAAGAAAAATTCAACACTCGATTTTCAAAGGGTGCGAAAAATTTACGTCGACGGGGCTTGAAAACAAATTTAGACAAATAAGTGTTGTGAAATGTATCCATCCAGAGTTTAAATTGAAGCGCCCCAAACGAGCTAACTGGAATAATCGCCATTGCAGCAATGGTAGCAGGAACCCAAATATTAGCATGCTGATACAGCAAAAAGAAAGTAGCACTAAACGCCACAACCATGCACACAATGGACACGAACAACAGCACCAATCCAAACAGCAATCTCGACGGCAACGACAGCAAGAAATCGACTTCGGCGTAGCGCGAAGTTAGAATCGATAAGAAAATCAAAATCGATGTCGAGGAGGAAACTAAAGCAACTGCATCCGAAATGACGAAAATAGTAAACCAATTTTTCTTTTGAAACATAGGTTGGCCCAGGGCGCCACTACCACCAGGAACAGTAAAGGCTGCCGCAAAAACAACAGTGGCAATTAAAGTTGCAACAACCATACATGAATTTGCAGTGTTCTTCATCCAGTCCTCTCCATATTTGCGAAGCTCCTTGTGTTCTTTCGTGAACAATTCGCGCGGCATCAATTTGACTGAGCCATCATCGGCATCGCATTTGGCTTCGCGCTGGCAAGGCAGGGCTATTTTTTCAACTTCCTTAAACCAGATCAATTCGCGTTGCATTTGCAGGGCAGCGCCAGAGACTCTGTTCAGATGGTTTGAGGCAGGGAGTTTTGCAGCCAAATGTAACATGTTGTACTTTCCTTTCACAGTTGTTTTGAATCTCATTGAGAAATCCCTTGGTCCGCTAATCTCGTGTATTAGATTGAATACATTTTCGAGTCGATTTTCGACTGCCACGTGAAATATGCTCTTGCCATCTTCATCTTCTTCCCATACTATATCCGGGTACGAGCGGATTAGCATAATTAGAAACTCGACGTTTCCGTCTCTTGCAGCATCGTGTAGCAATATTGTGGGATGTTTAATGAACTCCAACATTTCTTTTTCAGGCAAGTCTTGTTGAATGCGTTCCCACAGTAAACTAACTAATTGACGAGCAGTCTTCTCCACATCCTTGATGAAGATCCCTTTAATGTCTGTAGTTGAAAAAAGGTGTGAATTAAGCAACGTTCTATCAATGAAAAGTAAATGGTTAAATTACAAATTTTGATCCTCCTTTGTTAAAACCTATGAAATTGTTCATCTCGTTCTTAATTAGTTGCTGATGAATTAAGAAGTGAGTTTTCTATGTATAAATAATGTGGTGTTTGGTATTTTGTTGATGATATGTGTTAAGTTGTTAATCATTATGGATCTCTCGGAGATATTCACCTTATGACCTTTGTTCCACACTCAAAATGTGAAAAGTTTTTAATATCTTTATAAGATATATAGGTTGCTTTCTTTACTATCAATAAGTTTTGACGTGGAATGTACTCATATTATCTATTGGATTAGCCTAGTGGATAATAGTCTTTGTTAAAGATCTCATACTCAAAAGGCAAGAAGAGCTCAAACTGTTATGAGAAAGGTTGTCATCTAATATGTTATTAGAGAGACCGTTAAATATTAATTGTGTTGGGATATAAACGAAGTCTCCAAACCAAAAACAAATTAGCCAAGAAGGTTATGTCCACCTTGGGCTTTGCTTTTGATTTCAGACCTCTACCAATGAAGATGGTTTTTGTCATCACTTATATATCCACTAGGCTATTGAATAAAAAACAAATTAGCCAAGAAGGTTATGTCCACCTATGATCTTCCACTTATCTAATCAATATGAGTCAACAATGTTGTATTTAAACAATAAGAGTCATATTGCTCTTAACTTAACCATGTTGGTAAAATTCTCCGAGGTAGAACAAAAAAGTTGAAAGTCTAAAGGAGATAATCATGACAAAAATCCATGGTAAAGTGGTATATCTAGACTGACGACGATATACTCTTAGAAGAAGAGAAATTTTGATATGGATATGAGCTAGAAGGATTGAGACTAGCAAGGCACTATCAAGAGAAGACGTGACGAGCTATCTAGTTTAAGGGGAAGCTCGATCTTTGCTTAAGGAGATGATTGAACTCTAACGTGCAGTGAACACAGAAGACAAGTCGGAAAAAAAACTTGGTAGGACTTTGGTTTGAGGGGAGAATAAGTGATGATAACCATCTTCATTGGGATAAAACTTTTTAGTGAACTAAAAGAAAAGCCATTGGGATAAAACTTTTTAGTGAACTAAAAGAAAAGCCATGAGAAGGGTTATACTCAAAATGAAAAATATTGTACCAATGTAAAGATCAATCCATATAGTCGTCGTCTTTATCAAATTGGTATTCAATCAATGGTGACCATCAACACTTGAAATTAATTTTGAGTTTTCTTGACAACTAAGTATGAGGTCAAGTGGTAGTCCCAAAAGTATGTGTTAAATAATTGATTGAATAAAAATCAAGTTGTTAACCCACTACTTTAACTCATAATGTCATCATTCACACGTGAATATATAATTAGTTGATACTTAACTTGTCCGCGAGTACTACAAATGACACGAGAGTATTTTTTGGATTTTCAAAAATCATGGACTAAATTCTAATTTTAAAATTATAAAAAGAAAGTAAAAGGGTACTGAAAAACAAAAACTAACAAGTGTTAAACCACTTTCTCCAAATGTATTCGTCATGTCTGCAACCGAATGCTGATGGTTTCCTGGCCAAGACATGCAAAGCTGTCTCATTATTATGCTTGGTGTTCTTCATAATCGCTAGTTTTGGATTTTTTTTCAAAATCTCCAAACCAATATCTGCAAAAAAATTTGAATAAAAAAACAACAAATCCAAGGGTGATGATGAAGATGAAGTGAAAAAAGCAAGTACTTATTAAGACCAAAAAAAAAAACTGTACAGTTGAAATTTACCATAAAAGTCGCTATATATGGCGGCAATAAGAAGCTGAATCTGATCGTCGGGAGTTAGTTGATTGATATCAGTAACAGAGAAGAGATAAGAAGCCATTTCTTGGCGTTTATATGATATTGCAATGAAAAGTGGAGTTACATTTTCAGAGCTGCCACGAATAAGTGGAAGATGTTTGTTTTTTTGCACCAACAACTTAGCAACTTTTACAGTTCCTGATGTAGCAGCGAAAGAAAGGACAGTGTTTCCATGTTTGTTGAGTAGAGCCATGTCGGCCATCGTCATTTTGTCGATCGCCCACTTAACGAAAACACTATGCTTCGACGCAGCAGCAATATGAAGAATGTTTTCGTTGTCTCTCGTTATTGGATCTGTTATTTTCCTTTGTGGGTTGGTGTCTAATGTAGATTGAGCCCTTTTCCAGTTACCATAGAGTGCATTGTGATATAGACCAGTATTTATCGCAGCTGAAATATGTCACGTATAAGATAGATACGTTACTTTTCTCACTCCTCTCATTGTACAAATTATTTTCTTTGACAGTACAGAAATCGTTTTATGCTTAACTTAATTAGCTTGATGTATGATTTCATGACCAAATTTAAAGATCATGGTCATGGACTCAAATCTTCAAACTTTACCACGTAGTTGAATAAAAAAAAAGCTTTAAATGAAAAGAATTAATGATGATGGAGTGAATCTTTTTACTAACGAAATAAATGGAATTTATTAATATGAATGCATAAAATCAAATCAGTAACTTTGAAATTTAGTAACTAAAGAATATCCGCAAACAAGAGCAGCTCAGTGTACGTTCATAGACCATAAGATCATGGGTTCGAATCCCCCACCTCCAATTGTTATAATCTCAAAAAAAGAAAAGAAAAAGTAACTAAAGAATATCCAATGATGAATTTTGTAATTAGTAATTAAGATGTTATTAATTCAATTCCACCAAAGAAAAAAGTTGTTGAATCAAAAAAACTTTTGAAATCATGTAAAAGTAAATGTGTCATTCTAAAAATAAGAATATTATTTCATAACTATTTTATTTTTGCTTTTTATTTTTGAAACTTGAGATTTTTGGTTTGCCATCTAACTTTGTTTATGTTTGAAGCCCATCTTATGGATAGATTTCAACAAGTTATTTACATCAGGTAATTTCTAAGTTTTAGGACAAAAGTAACGTCAAAATTAGAAATTACTAGTCATGTAAAAGCAATGCAAAAACTTAAATTCTATATACCAAAAGAAAACAAAAAAAGAAGGAAAAAAAAAAAAAACTAAGTTGCTTTTAGAAAACAGAAAAAGAATGGAAAACTTAGAGCGTATATTTGCAATTAAAATTACATACAATTTAACATCTTCCTGATCATTTCATCACCACAGGCTCTTCCTCCAGCTTGCTTTTCCGGTCCCTCCGCCGTGGTGTAAGCGGCTCCCAAATTGTCGCTGTCAGCCGCACACGGCGGAGGAACAAGGTTGTCTTCTACAACAACCTCTTGTAAACCATAATTATCTGGAATCAAATTTGAACATGATTTTGAAATTGAAGCCAAATTCTGGGATTCTGGCGAACAGTTCATTGTGAATTGAATTTCCACAAGTGGGTATAAGTACAAAACTTCACAGAAGTGGTCCTATAAATAGAGCCACTCCCGACAGGCTTCTTTAGTTTCAAACCCTGAACCCACCTGGGGTTTGTAAATTAATGAACAATAATCTAAGCATCATTTGGAAATGAGCATTTTTAGTATAAATTATCACATGTTCTATTTCATTAAGTTTTATGGAACTTCTTATATGCATAAAACAAGTTCATAGATTAATTGTTATGAAAACAATAATCAACAATCAATCAAGAATACAAGAAAAAGCGTAAAGTAAAAAACATAGAATTTACGTGGTTCACTAACAATGTGTTAGCTACATCCACGAGCAGATTAGAGGACGTTTTATTAAAGAGACGGCAAAAAATACATATTGTTAATCATGGATATTAGATTTAACTCGAGTTTATATCGTGGATTCTCATTAAACCCTATTACAAATAAGACTCAAATACATAAAAGCCAATTATACGAAAACAGAAACTAGATTACATATTTTGTTTAGGTTTCGAGGCGTTGTTTACCAGGCAGCAAGACCCTGTCTAAGTAATTATAGGGCATCAAACAGTTCAAGACATATTTCAACATTAATTAAATATGATTCCTTTATTTAAACCAGAAACCATGCTTTATCTTTGGTTTTTCTAAAAAAATGAAAGCTCGATTAAACAAAGTGTTAAAATAGCCACTTTGGCTAGAATCGAAGACAGCTCCTTCCTTCATCATATTAACAAAGAATATTAGTCTTTACACATGGATGATCAAGATTTAGTGTCTTTTTTTAGCATAGCTTTAGCTTATTCACATTTGTTTATTTTTGTTGTATTTATATAGATGAATAAAACTTAACAAATATATGAGTAATATAAGATAAATGTGAACACATCTTCAGCACCGTTTCTTTCCTACGAAGGATTCTGATTCTAGGGTTTTTTAAGTTGCATTATTGCATTTTAATTAACTTTGTCCAGCCTGTGGAGGACAAAAAGAACCCTCCATATTTTAACTCACATTTGCTTCTAAATTAAGCAATGCCTACTTTTGGGTTATGTTCTCGCTCTTATCCATGTGGGTGAAGAATGTCTACACCAAACGGCTCTTTCTAAATGGTTAATTGAGTAAATTAATTGTAGACATATAATCTTGATAAAAAAAATGTTGAAATATAAGAATTTGTTAGGGTGTTTGTACAAAAGAAAACTCTAGATTAAGCTCCAAATAAGGGTATTTGCTACCCATAGCATCTTTTGGCCAACCTTTTACGATTATAGCATTCTTTTAAAATAATTCATATATAGCACGATATAGTTTCTTTTTTTGAAAATTCCCATCCTATCCTTCTTATCCTTCTTCAGCTCACCACCACCCCTTTTTCCTCTCCATTGCCAGCTTTTTCTTCAAAATGGAGAAATCAACAAAAAGTGTTCTGAAAAAAGCTACAAATATGATTTATAGAGAGAAGGAGAAGACGAACGACCACATTTTAAATTGAGCCGAAACAATTATAATAAAGAAAAAGACTACGAAACGAATTAAAACGGATTTCAAAAACGGATTTCGTTCCTTTTTAACTCCTATTCTACCCCTTTCTTTTTTTACCCATTCTCCAATTTCAGAATCGTTCGTCAACCTCGTACCATCGCCGCCGATCGATTGTAATTGAATCTCACTTTGCTATTACAAAAACGTGTCCATCTCCAATTCTAATTTTTTGAAAAGAAAATAGAGATCACCTCAACTAACCAAGTGGAAGATTTTACAACCCCATTTTCCAAAACACCCAAATGCCCGAGTTAAACTTTATCCATAAAAAATTATGGCAGGCAAAATGAAGGAAAAGAGAAAATGCAACAACATCACCAAGAAATTGACTGATAACTCCAATTTTGAAGATAAATCTGAAGACTATTTTCAATTTGTCAACGAATGTGTTCTAGAGTGGACAAATTTATCGTCGACAATTTCGGATTTGAAATGATTGTCCCTTCCCGAAATTGACTGATAATTCTTAAATCTGCTGCAATTCGAAGTGGGTTGGGGTTGGATTTGGATTCAGATTTTCATTGAAGTTTACTACTTCCTTTGATGTTGATGATATTAGAGTAGTTTATATTGTATATTTTGAACTCTTATCTCTCTGCTACATAATAACATTATCATTTTGTATATGAACATCATCTCTCAGTAGTTTGAACATAACATTTTATTAATTAGTCTAAAAAAAGTTTTACTTAAATTTGCTTCCGTCTATTCATTAATGATCAGCTTCCCAACTTTGTTTAGAGAATGCAATCTCTAAACAAATTTTATTGTCTTCAATTAAATATAATTCTAGTACTTTGCAAAGTGATAGAATTAAATTAATTTTTTAAGACATAGAAGTCAATCTTTTTTGTAAGGGAAGGAAGTCAATCATTTTTTTTTTTAAGTAATAAAAGTCATTCATTTTTTGTAGGTGATAGAAGTTAGTTTCTTTTGTGATAGAAGTTGGTTTATTTAGTGATAGAAGTCAATTTCTTTAGTGATAGAAATCAATTATTATGTAACTGATAGAAGTTCGTTAGTTTGCTAAGTGATAAAAGTCAATTATTTTTTTAAGTGATAGAAGTCAATAATTTTTGTAAGTGATGGAAGTCAATCATTTTTTTAATGTGATAAAAGTCATTAATTTTTGTAGGTGATAGAAGTTAGTTTCTTTAGTAATAGAAGTTAGTTTCTTTAGTGATAGAAGTCAATCATTATGTAACTGATAGAAGTTTATTAGTTTGCTAAGTGATAGAAGTCAATCATTTTTGTAAGTAATGAAAGTCAATCACTTTTTTTAAAGTGATTAAAGTCATTCATTTTTGTAGGTGATAGAAGTCAGTTTCTTTAGTGATAGAAGTTAGTTTTTTTAGTGATAGAAGTTAGCTTCTTTAGTGATAGAAGTCAATTTCTTTAGTGATAGAAGTCAGTTTCATTAGTGATAGAAGTCAATCATTATGTAACTGATAGAAGTTCGTTAGTTTGCTAAGTGATAGAAGTCAATTATTTTTTTAAGTAATAGAAGTCAATCAATTTTATAAGTGATGGAAGTCAGTCATTTTTTTAAAGTGATAGAAATCATTCATTTTTGTAGGTGATAGAAATCAGTTTCTTTAGTGATAGAAGTTAGTTTCTTTAGTGATAGAAGTCAATCATTATGTAACCGATAGAACTTAGCTAGTGGGTGGAGAAAATCGTCAACAGCATACGTATGTGGGCTTTTTTGTATTTTTGGCAGACCCGTTTCTATTATCTGCCAGGTATGAATTATTTTTAAATTTGTCATATTGATACAATTTCTTTGGGTTTTTTTTATTATACATGCAAAATCCCCTCAAAATAATTGAGTGTATTATTCCTCTGCAAAAAAAAAAAAAAAAAAAAAGTCAATTAGTTAGATTAGAGAGCCCAATTGAACATATAATGTCATTGCTCAGTAAATATAAGTAAAGACTACACAAAATTTAACCTTATTTTCCCTTACTAGGGAACAATCTCTAAATTTTGGGACAATTTAAGGTGCTGAGGGAATCAAACCTAATTTATTCTCGAGGTCAATAGTACAATCTTTATGATAGTGGAATTATACTTATTTTGGCAATCTCTAACATTTTCTTATACGATTAATCAAAATATACATCCAATTCACAATATTGGTGTTATATTATTCACTTAAGTTTTCACAATTATATTTTTTGTTTCACTCCGAAATGTATTATATCAAATGAAGATAATTGTCTTGTTTAGAAAAAAAAAAAAAAAGAATATAATTGTCCTAATTTATATACTCTCCTTATTTAACCAATGCATAACGATCTCACTCCCAACATCAAATAGATCATGTCATGAATTTGTTATTTATTAAATAAAGAGTATTAATTTGAAATTTCAATAACTAACATGAACGCTTTTATAGATATAAGAATCAAAATGATAAATATCAAAATATTTGTGTGATAGTTTATAAATATATAATAGAATACAACTCTACTGTTTCTTTCTTTAATTTTCTAATTTATGTTTTGAAATCATACCCTTAAATTTCTGTCCAGCAGTATAAGTAAAGTATGTTAAGATCACTATCAAACTAAGTAATATCCTAAATTAATTAATTGTAAGAGAGATAAACGGTGAAGTGGAGTATGGTATCCACTCCGTCAGTCAAATGTTGGCTCTCCCCACGGCGGAGGTTCTCAATCACCGCAAACCCACCGGCCTTCTCATACTTTCCGGTCCCACCAACCACTGCGATAAGAGACTCCGGCGAAACTCTCCGGTGGACCCCAAAGAAGCTTATGGTATCATTCTCATCCTCCTCGTTGTGTGATTGTACGACCACAGTCAACGCCACGGTATGACTCGAACCATCCAAAGAGCTAACAAAGTAAAATCCTTGCGCTCTACCAACCACACCAGATCCCAGCTCTTCACCTTCCGTCACCTCGTCGTCAATCGCCGTGACCGAGCCGAACACCACTAACGCCCGTTTCTTGTTCCCGCCGTTTGAATTTCTGTTAGTGGTTACCAGTGGGATTCCACCGGCGACAGGAAAAACGTTTTTGTTGGGTTTGGAGAACGGGAGGCTGGCGGCGGAGGCATCCGCCATGGGGGGTGTGGTTCCGGTGACCGTTCTTGCTGATGGGTGGGTCCCACCCATAATATCGTGCATGAAGAAAGAAAGTGATGGGCCTGGGCCGTATGGGGGTGGCGTTGAAGGGAGGCCCATTAAAAGAGGAGGTTGCGGTTGTGGGGCCACGTGGTCTGATGAGTCAGCAGAAGATAGAGTGGTGAGAATGAAGAGGAGAAAGAGTAGGGGATTGGCCATTTTTAGGGTTTATGGATTATGGGGAAAATTGGTGTTGGAGACTACAGGGTTTGGGTTTATTTAGTTAGGATGTAAATGAAGTGGATGAGATGGAGTTGTTTCTTACGTATATTTTCTAATTTCTATGTTGTGATTTGGTTCAATTACCTAAGCCCTTTGAATTAATGGAATTATATATATTAATCTTTTTTTCTAATCTTAACTATTATATGCTTCTACCTATTTGGCTTCTAACTTGAATCCGGCTTTCAACTTCTAATGGATATTGTTTTCAAAGAAGGAGGTTTAGAGTCGGATATTTTGCAGCACAAGAAATGGGGGAGACAAAAGGTACATGATGTACTTAAAAGGCATTTTAGTCAACGTGGTTAGAAAATATATAATATCAACGTCCGTTTCATAAATATTTGATTTTTTGTTTTTGATTTTTGAAATTTAAGCTTATTTTTACTCATATTTTCTATAATATGTTCCATCTAATGTATCTAACTTTCTTTAAGAAAATATGTGAATACTAACCAAATTTAAAAAACAAAAACAAACTTTTGGAAGTTTTTTTTTTTTTTTTTTTAATTTTTAAATTTTGGTTTGATTTCTACAAATATAAAAGTAAGATGTACATATCCATGTAGAAGAAAACATATGATACGATAGTTATTGTAGACTTAAATTTTTAAAATAAAAAACGAAAAACAAAAATGATTATCAAACCAAAAACAAAAAAAGTAATATCTTGTATGACTTCATTATAATTAAGAGGTTACATGTTTAAAACTCCATCTCTAATATTGTTAAATTAAAAAAGGAAAAAAAAATTAAGTAAGCTTTACTACTTGATACATACTCAATTTATTAACATTTAATTTTTTGAAAAAATAATTAAGTCAAATACTATTGTCACTTATAGTTTTCATTGTTTTGTTATTCACTTCTTATAAAAATAAATAAATATAATATAAAGGAGCAAATCATAATATGATATCTTAAATTTACCTATCTTATTAGTCGCATGACATAAAACAATGTAGTTTGATAACTCTCAATTAAAGAGTTATTTAGTCCTCCATTAAGAGTGTTTTTATTGAAAAAATCGTGCATTATTATCACACTTTAATGCATAGAACTACCTTTGAATAGGGAATTAGTCTTAAAATACATTGCATGTAGGACAAGTGGCTAAGATTAGAAAAATTGAATACTAAAGAGTTTTTGGGTTGAAAAGTCGGATGTTTGAAAGCATTCTATATAGCATTTCAATAATTTTTTTAAATGCTAAGAGCTTTGGAATCATGCCTTAATCAGAGGAGTCGAATTGAGGAAAAGAAGAGTTAGTCGGAAGCGCGTCAATGTCTGTAGCATTCGATTCGAGGAAAGAAATGATTTTCCTAGAAAAAGCTGGATTTCTGTGCAAACGTGAATAGAGCAGAAGCAGCAGACGCGTTGCCTCCCTGGCACATGTTAAATCTGGTAGGCTTATGAGTAGTGATTAAGCCATTTTGCTCTAGAATCTCAGCCATTGATCTGGAAAGAAGTTGGGAGTATAAAAAACCATTTTTTGGGAAGAAGAAAGGGTCTGAAATTCATTGATTTGAGAGCTGCTGGAATTGCCAAAGGAAAATCAGTGTTTGCATCATTTTATTCAGTTTTTCTGCATTTCTTCCTTAGAACATTATTCTTTTCTTTATTTTGGAAGCTTGTTCATAGCTTATCTTAACTTGTTATAGCATTTTTTGAAGTTTCCTTTTGTTATCCTGCTTGTTGTTTGGTTATTCTCTGTTTCAGTTCGTTTGTGATTACTATTGAATTCTTGCTGTTTCATTGTCTTTCATTTTTTGCCCTGTTATTACTGCTATTATAAGTTCATGCTGTGAAATGTTATTAGCATTGGCTTATTCTGTTTTGGTTCTTTTCAATATAAGTATGAGCTAAATGCATATAGGTGAAGGTTGATGGAAGAGTGTGTGATGCATGTATGGTGGGTAAGCGGGGGATGTTGAACTAAGTCATAGTAGACATTTTAATTAATAGCATGTTTCGACTGATCATCCATTCATGTTAGTTTTTCACTTCATCTTGAAAGAGAGGGGGATTAGAGAACTACTACTTATGCCCAATAGTTTCATGATAAGAACTCTTACATGTTAAAGAGGGAGGCTAGGAATAGTCGCCTCGCTAGTGCACATTTCATTGTTTGTAACATCAAATATAGATGCGAAAGCTCATGTTCGAAGAGGAAGAATACATCTTGGAAAAGAGCATTTGATCACATGTTATGTGGAGTTCGCTTCTCACCACAAATATACCTTTGATGCATGCTAACCACACTTGAAAAACCTTTTACCCAAACCTATTCTCTCATTTGGATTATTTCCCCTTGTTTCCAGCATTCTTATTTTAGTATTCTCGTATTGAACGTTTATAGAATTGTGATAGTGTCTGTTTGGTTCTTTGAAGTTAATAGCATTGAATGTGTTATGGTTATTATCTTCAGTGTCTAGAACATTTATTTCATTTCAGCAATTTTATCATTCTTAGTTATTTAGTGAATATAGCCAATAACCACATTTCCTTTACTTTTCTGTACTTGACTTTTCAATTAACGCTTGCTTAGAGATTAAACTAGTCCCTGTGGAGAATGACTTTTATCTTATCATTTGACTATGATTGACTGCGTATGCTTGCGTATAATTTTTTGAATGTTTGTAGCATTGCTTGCCAATTTTGTAAAAGACCAGATTATTAGTTATTTAATTAGGTAGTTTCAACCGATCAAGTTTGTTGCGCCGTTGTTGGGGACTACATTTTTATTAAATCTATTTAAGTGTTGTTTGAATAGTGGTGCTTACTCGTTACAAGTGTTAACTATAATTCGTGTGACTTTTAGGGTTTTACTGGTGCATGAGTGATTTTCCAAAGCTAGAATTTAAATTTGATCCTGAGCCTGAGCAGACGTTTCACAGAAATCGAAGAGAAACAAGAGCCAGAATGGCTCAACAACAAGGAAACTACCTGGAGAATGCTCCACACATTGATTCTTAGAACATGGGAGAAAATCCAATTGTAGTGTAGAATCCAAATTTCTACAACGCTAATGTTGTTAACCCAAATGCTAATCCCAATGCTGACCACGCTACACATGGGTTGAACCCTGGAATTGTAAGACCTGAGATAAGAGCCAAATCTGTCGAACTGAAACCTGTGATATTCTAGATGCTTCAATCAATTGGGCAATTTTATGGCCTGGCATCGAAAGATCCCCATCTGCATTTACACTCGTTTCTTGAAGTCAGCAATGCATTTAAGATTCTAGATGTTACTGAAGACAACCTACGACTGACATCGTTCCGTATTCCTTGCGAGATGGAGCGAAGGCATGGTTAAATACGTTGTCGCTTGGATCAGTAGACTTTTGGGATGCATTAGTGGAGAAATTTATGATCAAGTACTTCCCACCGACTAAAAATGAAGATATTCGGCATGAAATTACTGGATTCCGACAACATGAAGACGAATCAGTGAGTGAAACGTGGGAACATTTTAAGGACTTGTAAAGAAAATGTCCGTAGAGTGGCATATCATACTCAGTGCAAATAGAGCAATTCTACAATGGATTGGATCGACCATCCAAGATAATACTTGACACGAAGGTTAATGGATCTCTAATGAAGAAAACAAATAATGAGGCTTACGATATATTAGAAACATTCACGATGAACAATAGCCAATGGTCTAAGCCAAAAAGAAGCTCTGCAAAGAAAGGAAGGCAGTTAGAAGTAGATGATGTGATGGCACTGCGCGCTGAAATGGCAAGGATGGTGAATGAAGTGAAGACATTACGAATGGAGAATGCTGCCAAGTAGTAGAATGCCGCACTTCTTAATCAAGTGCAAGTGGAAAGTTGTGTCTATTGTGGTGAAGGACACACATTTGAATTCTGTCAACACAATCCTGCCTCATTGATGTATATGGGGAATGTGAGTAATAAAAGGCCAGCAAACAATCTATATTCAAATACATATAATGCTGCATGGAGGCAACATCCAAACTTTTCCTGGAGATGTCAAGGAAATGCTGTGAATGCTCAGTAGTGGCAAGCTTAACTATACGACAACAGAGAAGGAATTGCTTGCAGTAGTGTTTGCACTGAAGAAGTTTCAGTCCTATCTAGTGGGCTCAAAGGTCATTGTATTTACAGATCATGCTACAATTCCATAATTGATAAGTAAGCCTGATGCTAAGCCAAGATTGATTAGACGGATCTTATTGTTCCAAGAATTTGATCTAGAGATGATAGATAAAAAAGGGAGTGAAAATGTCGTGGCAGATCATCTGTCCAGGCTGAAGCAAGCACATGAGACATGAAGAAGCATCTCGATTACATATAGCTTCCTTGATGAAATTTTTTTTCATGCTTGTAATAATCCAATGTTTTGTTGTGCTTAAAAGAGAAAATGGGTTTTATTTGGGAGTTAAGGGCAGTTTTGAAATAAGTTTGAGAATGGGGGACAGTTTAGTCCATTGAGCATTGGTATTTAAGGAAATTTTGGGATTCCTAGAGCTGCAATTTTACTGTTCATTGTCTTCTCCACCTAGAGTTGTGCCTCCATGTCCAAAATCAAAGCAACTGCGAGCTCCGCTCTTTTCATTATTCGATTAGCCATTGCGTAAGAAATGTTATCGTAGCCTCCTATCTGTCTGCACCGAGGAGAGCAGCTTGTAGGTTGTCAAAGCCATGGGTCGTGTCTTGGTAGCCACGCACATTGATGAGTAGTGTTCATGGGATCGCACGTTGCAGGTTGCGTCAAGAAGCAGTGCCGACGAGCTTGTGGGTACGGGTGCATTGTTCTGGCCATCGAAGAAGTCATTGTCTCACAGACCGTCGGGAGAAGCTTAATGTCATTGTCGCCGTTGCTCGTTGCCATCTTCGGTGGTTGTTGGTAGATCGGGTATGGTCGTCGTCGTTCGTCGGAGGTAAAGTTGTGGTTCCTCTTTCTCTTATTTATGTTTTGTTAGTAAAAATAGAGCCTAAATGTAGCAAAAGACCATCGTTTAGTTATAAGTGTATTAGGATGTTTGGTTAGGAGGTTATTGCTATTTAAGCTGTAGATAAATGGTGTTTGTTGCTGGTTTAAGGCCATTTAAAATTTCGCTTAAGGATGTTTGTTTATGGTTATGGATATTTTAAATGAGCTATTAATCTTGTTTGGTTCTTAGTTAAAGTTTTTCAAGTATTGAATGGAGGGTGTTTGTTTGTACGTGTTAAGATTTTTAAATGGTGGTGTAAGCTTGTTTGATTGTTGGGTTATGGCTATTCAAGTGATGGATTAATGGTGTTTGCTTATTAGGTGATGGATATTTAAATAATGGGCAAGCTTGTTTGGCTAGAGGTGTAAACTTATTTAAGTTGTGAATTAAGGTTGTTTGGCTTATGGCTTAAAATCATTTAAGTTATGGATTAAAGATGTTTGGTTCGAGGTTTAAATACATTTTAAATATGGTTTAGTGGTTGTTTGGATATGGGTGTAGTGGTTGTTTTGTTTAAAGTTTAATGGGTGTTTGGCCTGGGTTAAATAGTGAGTTTGACCCATTGACTTTTTTTGTTGACTAGATTTGACCCGAGTTATTTTTCATTTGTCGAGATGAGTTGTGAGGCGCATGTAGCCGTTGGGAGCACCGGGGCACGATTTTTTAGGTTGCTCACTATTTGATAAATTCGATGTTTTGGATCCGATTTTGATGGTCTGAGGTGCTTAACAAGTTTATTTGTTTTAGGGATTAGAGTTGTGTTTGGCTATTTAGAGCAACCAGGAGGTTCTCGGAGTGCTGTTAGGGGGATTTAGCCTAGGTAAGGGACGCGTTACCCCCTTCTCGAGGCCTGTGGTTAATACATGTATTGGATTGTTTATATTGATTTACTTGTCCTAATTGTAGCATGATTTATGTGATTGTATGCATGTACTGATTGTATTGAGAGCATGCAACATATCTATTGTTAATGATTAATTATCTTATGCATACTGTTTGTTATTGCATAATGGATTGCATGTCCCCCAATTGTGGACTTGCTTGTGATTGATATTGCATGTTGGATAGCATGTCCCCTAGTTGTGGACTTGCATGTGTTTGATAAGTCTTGATGCCTCAATTAGGCCTGATCGAGTCACTAGAAGAAGAGAGGTACTAGTAAACCAGTGTGGACGATGATGCTCTAGGCTCACACTACAACTTGGGACGACACCCTTGAGATAGGACTTCCGTGGATGGTCGGCCATAACAACTGTCTACTAGTAGCCTAGAGAACCATCCAGGTGTGTGGTATGAGCTACGATGCCCTTGGTGAGTCATGTCGGATCCACCACTCGCTTTGAGTTAGGGGCCTGTTGGCCAACAGATAGCACCGCTAGCCAGATCCCTCGGCCTGGAGTAGGTTCCCAGATTGCCCTAGAGTCAGAGGACTCCTGTGGACTTTTGGTCTTTAGGTTTCAACCTTTATACTACTCTGCGTGGTACATGTTAAGGATGAGTTTCCTAATCTGTTACCTAGGAGCTCGGGTTATGATAACCCTTCGTTTGTGCTATTGATCATGCTTGTTTGTTGATACTTGTGATTTGATGCATGTCTGTACCCCTAGATGGGGGATCCTTACTGAGTTGCAAAACTCACCATTTCCACTGTGGAATACCACAGGTACTACGAGATTGTATCGAGATGGGTGATCGGACGAGCTGGAGATGACTATGGGACCTGTTGCATTATTTATTTAGAGTCTTAGTTTATTCTTTCTACATGAACTATTTTAGGGACATGATAAGTTGTACATGTTTTATCGAGCCTTTATGTTTTAACTCTTGGGTACCCTATGATTAGTGTTATCAACGTTAATATTTTATAAACTTGTTCTTTGTGAAATTGTATTTAAAGAGGTTTTATTTTTACACATGCCCTAGATGTCGAACGTCTTTTTCATGCATTTAGAGTTAAAGACTTAGGTTTAGTTTGGGTCAGGTCCTTACAATGCTATAGCATTATAAGTTTAAGAATGACCATGGTTTGCTGACTTAGCAAACTATCATGCTATTGGTATCCTACCCCCGGATCTAACGAGAGAACAAACAAAAAAGTTTCTGGCAGATACTAAGTTTTATTTTTGGGAGGAACCATTTCTATTTAGGCAATGTTATGATAACATTATCAGGCGATGTGTACCAGAGAGCGAAGTCGATGTAATTCTGGAGCAATGTCATACCTCTCCTTATGGTGGGCACTTTGGGGGAGTAAGAACTGCAGCTAAAGTATTTCAATCAGGGCTATATTGGACCATGGTATTTAAAAATGCTCATCGATTTGCAAAGACGTGTGATAAATGCCAGCGGAGTGGCAATATTGGGAAAAAGGACGAAATGCCAATGACATGTATTTTTGAAGTGGAATTATTTGATGTTTGGGGCATAGATTTGATGGGACCATTCCCACCATCCAAGGGCAATTTATACATCTTAGTTGTTGTGGACTATGTATCAAAGTAGGTGGAAGCAATTGTCAATCCCGTGAACGATGCGAAAATCGTGACGCGATTCCTGCATAGAAATATTTTTACTAGATTCAGAATGCTCAGAGCATGGGTGAGTGATGAAGGCACACATTTTATAAATTGAGCAATAGCCAGTGTTTTACAAAAAAACAATATCAAGCCTAGAGTTGCTATGCGATATCATCCTCAATCAAATAGGCAAGCCAAGATTTCAAATCGAGAAGTCAAGAACATTCTAGAGAAAGAAGTTGGGCCTACAAGAAAAGATTAGGCAATGCATTTAGTAGACTCCCTGTGGGCATACAGAACAACATTTAAAAGCCAGTTGGGGATGTCGCCATATCAGCTAGTTTTTGGGAAATCTTGCCATTTGCCTCTTGAGCTTGAGCATAGAGCATTCTGGGCTCTGAAGAAGTTAAACCTTGATTTAAGCACAGCTAAGCCGGCAAAGATGATTCAGCTCCTAGAGTTGGACGAGAACATGCAATTTGCATACGAGAACGCAAAGATGTACAAAGAAAAGATGAAAGCATGGCATGACAAGAAGCTAAAGCCCAAAGCATTTGAAGTTGGCAAAAGAGTACTCCTGTTTAATTCTCGTCTAAAATTGTTTCGTAGAAAACTTAAATCTAAGTGGTCTTGACCTTTTAGAGTTGTACAGGTACATGCTAATAAAGCGATCAAGATCATGAATAAAGAAAGTGGAAGTGAGTTTACAGTAAATGGGCATCGTTTGAAGCATTACTGGGGTGATGATTTCAGAAAAGGGAAATATTCGTGGGCCCTATCCAATGAGTAGAAATACTACAGAGCTAGGAGCAGTGGGATGTTAGGTATTTTTAATTATGCTCAAAGCATTTATTTTTTACTAATATTTCCTATGTTGAAGACCGTTTATGTGCTTTATTTTGTTTATATTACGTTTTCTTTTTTATTTTAGCAATTAAGTAGATTTAAATTAGAAGTAGTTAAGGAAATGTAAGGGGAGTAAAAAGCAGTCGTTTAAAGCGTGAAACATGGCCGTCTGGGAGTTGACACATGACAGTTTGGGGGTTACTTGTGGGAAGCATCGCTGACATCATTGATCAACGGTGGAGATTGAAGCACTGCATTTAAGGGTTTTGAATTTTTGAATCTGCCTAATTAATGGGTAGTTGCCTTTAGTGCCTTTTCATTTCCTTATTTAAAGCCTAATTTCCTCCCTTTTTTGCCAGTGCCATTCCAAGCATTCGCGATTCTCTTCTTTCCCGAGCTCTTGCCCTAATTTTCCATTTTAATCTCCCTTCGAAATCAATCCCATGGCTCCTAAAACCAGAGCTCAACGTATAAAAGCCAGAGTAAGTGGAAGTGCTCTCGAGTTACCGTTGCCTCGCAAAGAAGAGCCCCAAGGGTTAACAAGTCGAGAAGTGGGGCGCAGTGCTTTAGTGGATAATCTCGTGAATGTGCATGTGGATGCTGGTAAGGTCAGAGAAACTATCGTGACTGTGATGGAAGCAGAGCTAATTGCTGAGGTCTCTGTGGAAAAGCAGTTCTTTGTGGACAAGCTTTTAAAAGAAGAAGAAGATCCCAACGAAATGTGGGAGGAAGTTATGGGGGAAGTGAATGCTGCATTTGGAATAGTCCATTAAGGGGAAGAAGTGATAAGAGAAGATGTCGAACCAGTCTTATTTGTGAGGCCTGTCAACAAGATGAAGTGAGCAGAAACGAAGCTCCTATGAAGAAGGGATCTAAAGCAGAAGAAGCGAAGTAAGAAAAGTATGGAAAGAGGAAGAGGAAGGCCAGTAAAGCTGTGGAAAATGAAGAGCACTGCGATGAGGAGTTTTTTTTTAGGAAAATAGACATGCTTTTAGGGGTTATTTGGTAGGCACAAAGGCATTAGAGTGAGATGAGTACATGGTGGATAAGTAGTTCCACCAGGAGCAGGGGTTTGTAGTGGATGTACTCGATAGCAAGTTGGTTGAAAAGATACAGTATTATTGCTGGGAGTCTTTTGTTAGGCCATTTGTGCCGGCTAGGCCAGAATGGGTTAAGGAATTTTACTGCAACATCAACGAGGAAGCTGCATTTAAAAGTAGGGTGCGTGGAATTGATATTGATTGAAGCGTGATAATGATAAATGAGCTGTTGTGGTTTGAGGACAACCCTAGTGTCAAGTTTAACAAAATTGTTAAAAATCTATCTGAAAAGTTGCTGGCCGCATGTATTGAGAGGATTGGTGCACCTAGAGCAAGCTGGAAAGTGGAGAAGAGAACAAGAATAATGCTTGCAGCATTTCTAAGGCCGAAGCACATTGTTGGTTGAACTTTGTTTGAACTAGCCTTATGCCAACAACACATTTCACTGAGATTATACGAAGTTGTGCTCTTTTGGTCTAAGCTATCTTGGAAGGATGGAGCATTGATGCCGGGAAGATAATAGCTGGTGAGATCAAAAGGTGCGTCAACTAAAAGGAAGGGAAGCTATTTGTCCCTCATCTAATCACCAGGCTATGCATACGACAAGGAGTTCAGCCTTTGCCAGAAGATCAACTGCTTCCAATCAGATCTGCCTACGCAACTCCTAAAGCTTGCTCGAAAGTTGTGCATAGTGGTAAGGGTGTTGGCATTGCTGCTTGCATTGAAGAGATCTTGGCAAGGCAAAGAGTGCATGAAGAAGTATGCAACCAGGCAAAGGGTGCATGAAGAAGTATACAACCATGCTATCGGCTATTTTCATATCTTCTGGGAATATGCCCAGCTCTGTGATAGTGTGCTTAGGCAAAGTGCTAGGCTTAAAGGGGAGCTTCAACTGCCTGAATTCCCAGTTGAGTTAATCCAGCCTTGGGTGCCGCCCTCGCCGCCTCTTGAAGATAGCACCGATGATGATCAAGCCAAATCAAGTTCCAGCTCCCAGTTTTAGTTGGAAGTTTCTGTCTCTATTTTATCTCTGCTGTGTTTATTTTGTGAAGTATGTTTGTTTGCTTTACTTTGATAGTTTTGTACTGGCTGTTATGAAAGTATCATGTTGTTGTTGTTTTTATCCTGCCTCTTTGTTATCAGCTTTTGTTATCAATAGTGAAATTCTTGATGTTCTCAGCATTGTGTTCTATCTATGAAATTTCTCGAGCAAACTAAAGACTTAGACTAGTTTTGAACCTTTAGATGCGTGTGCCTTTCAAAATAATCCTAACCTAATATTGAGTTAATCCTTGATCGAAACAAGGAAATAAGAAACTCTAAAATTCTAAATCTGAAAGCTTGAAGCATTCCTGCAAGAAATCTTGGGAATTTTAAGTTTAGGGGAACTAAGTCTCACCTTTATTGAGGACAACGAAGATTTCAAGTCTGAAGGTGAGGGCAACCCGTACTTATGAGTAAAGATGACAAAATTTTGAAATTTAAAACAAAGATCAAAGAATTCTGGTTAAGCTATGCGAATAAAAATGTGAACAACATTTAAAAAAAGAAAAAGAAAAAGAAAAAGAAAAAGAAAAAGAATGAGAAAGAGAAAGAGAAAAATTTTTGAAAAGAGAAAAAAGTGTTCATATCAAATAAGGCTGATAGCCAATTTTTGTAATAAGGCAAAAAGCCAAGCAGTGCAAAAAGAAAGAAAAGCCTAAGAGAACTAAGGCTAGTAGCCATAGTGCTAGGAGCATTCCGATTCCTTCCAATGTCTCAACTTCAGTTTTTTCCACTGCTTAAGTGCGCCGCTTTGCTCAAGTGTGCCATTTTAAGAACTATGGAATTTTTGGTGTACGCGGTTTCAAGGGGCTCGAAGCGCTAAAAGGGTGTGTGTGTGGGTAAAAATGCTCTAATCCGATGCTTTGGCTAAACTTAGAAGTATCAAGGGATTAAGTAGGGTGTTTTGGAGTCGTAGGCATTATTTTTTAAGGGTGCTTAAGTTCTTATTCTAGTAGGGAAGAGATTATTATCAGGGATAAAAATTATTCTAAAAAGTGTACAAGGCTAAAAGTGATTAGCGAATGCTAAGGGCTTTAGTTTATGACGAAAATTTCTAAGACAGAACTGCAGAGTTGAGAACTCAGAGAATGAATATTATTGATAATGTATGCATGCTATGAGCATTAGAAAACGTTATTCTATGTTACATGTTTGAAGCATTGCTCGGGACGAGCAATGGTTCAAGTCTGAGAGTTTGATAACTCCCAATTAGAAAGTTATTTAGTCCTCCATTAGGGTATTTTTAATGAAGAATTATGCATGTTTCTCTTACTTTAATGCATAGAACCACCTTTTGAATAGCAAATTAATCTTAAAATACATTGCATGTAGGATAAGAGGCTAGGATTAGAAAAGGTGAATAGTAAAGAGTTTTTGTGCTGAAAAGTCGATGTTTGAAGCATTCTCTAAAGCATTTGAAGAATCTTTGTTCTTGCTAAGTGCTTTTTATCATTTCAGGATTTTTAAATGTTGAAAGCTTTGGAATCATGCCTAAATCAGAAGATTTGAATTGAGGAAAAGAAAATCTAGTTAGGAGTACGCCAATGTCTGTAGCATTCAATTCGTAGAAATAACAGTTTTCCTACAAAAAAACTGAATTCTTGCACAGACGTCAGAAGAGCAGGAGCAGTAGACGCATTGCTTCCCTGGCGCATGTCAGATCTGGTCGGCTTATGAGTGGAAATCAAGGTATTTTGCCCTAGAATATCAGCCGTTGATCTTGGAAGAAGTTAGGAGTGTAAAAAGCCATTTTTTGGAAGAAGAAAGGGTTCGGAATTCATTGATTTGAGAGCTGCTGGAATTGTCAAGACGAAATCAGTGTTTGTAGCATTTTATTTCATTTTTCTGCATTTCCTTTTTAGCACATTCTTCTTTTTCGTATTTTGTAGTTTTTGTAGTTTACCTTCTTTGTAGTGGATTTTTTAGTAAGGATTTTCTTGGAACGTTGTTGAATAGCTAAGGGAGCTTGTTCATAGCTCATCTTAGCTTGTTATAGCATTTTTGAAGTTTCCTTTTGTTATTCTTCTAATTGTTTTGTATTTTTTGTTTCAGTTCGTTTGTGATTAAGATTGAATTCCCTTCCTACTGTTTCATTGTCTTTAGCTCTCTACTATGTTATTACTGTTGCTATAAGTTCCTGCTGTGAAATGTTATCAATGTTTGCATATTCTGTTTTGGTTCTTTCCAATATAAACATGAGCTAAACGCATATAGGTGAAGGTTAAGGGAAGAGTGTGTGATGCATGTATTGAGGGTAAGTAGGGGATGTTGAACTAAGTCATAGTAGGCATTTTAATTAATAGCATGTTTCAATTGATCATCCATTCATGTTTGCTTTTCACTTCATCTCGAAAGAGAGGGGGATTAGAGAACTACTACTTTTATCCATTAGTTTCATGATAAGAACTCTTATATGTTAAAGAGGGAGGCTAGGAATAGTCGCCTCGCTAGTGCACATTTCATTATTTGTAGCTTTGAAAATATAGATGCAGAAGCACATGTTCAAAGAGGATGAATACATCTTGGAAAAGAGCATTTGATCACGTGTTCTGTGGAGTTCGCTTCTCACCATAAACTTATCCTTGATGTATGCTAATCACACTCGAAAAACCCTTAACCCGAACCCATTCTCACATTTGGATTATTTCCCCTTGTTTCTTGCATTCTTATTTTAGTATTCTCGTATTGAACGTTTAGAGCATTTTTTTCGTTTTTGCAATTTTATCATTCTTAGTTATTTAGTGAATATAGCCAATCACCACATTTCCTTTATTTTTCTGTACATGACTTTTTAATTAACACTTGCTTAGAGATTAAACCAGTTCCTATGGAGAATGACTTTTATCTCATCACTTTACTATGATTGACTACGTATGCTTGCGTATAATCTGTTGAATGCTTGTACCATTGCTTGCTAATTGTGTAAAACGATCAGATTATTAATTATTTAATTAGGCTGTTTCAACCGATCAAAGATCTTGGATTAGCTAAGGCTATTCTTGGAATGGAGATCAGAAGAGACAGAAATCAAGACAAATTGTTCCTATCCCAAGGAACCTTGTTGCTTACCAGTGTTGATTTCCTGGGTTTCCCATATATTTGCTTACAAGACTTGAGCAATGAGTTAAGTCAGGCCTTATGCAAACCATTAGATACATTAGACTTCCAGTTGCATTTGTAAAGGGAGTTTTACTCATAGCAGCCATCCCTTCTTCATTAGATGGTGATTCCTTGTTGGATATTTTGATGTTTTGAGCGAGTGATATGCTCACATACTTCGAATTATTCATATTGAACCTGATAAGTACTTTCTTTGTTTTGCTTTCTAACATCTATGGCGCTATCTTCTTATTTATATAGTTGAAAAGGAATTCAAGAATCTTAAAATCAAGCACAAATTGCACAAATTCCCTTCTTTAACTTATGGAAAGATAATTTAGCTTCTATTTCCTTTTGGTGTACGAAGTCGAAATTATATAAAAACTATGATCATAGTTCTATTGCTTTCAATTAGAAATTTTTTTCACTTTATTTTCTTTGTATACTTACATATAAAGCTAATGACGTATCATTTTGTCAAAACATACGATTTTAGCAATAATATTTTTCTTAAATAATTAATGAAATGATGAAGGTTGCCCATATCAATAAAGATGTCCAAAAATAACACTATTAATGAGAGACAGGAATAGATTAAAATAGAATAAACATTAGACCCTTTAGATATAAGATATTTTAAATACCGAACAAATAGTAAATAGATGTCAAATAAAAATTCATGAGATGTCGTATACTAAATATGAAGGGTGAGGTAAGAAAAGACAACAAATAAAAGGAAACACACGAGTCCCTCACGAAAAGATGACAGGCACTTTATATGACAGACGAGAATACATGACGATCGTGGACAAATGTCGGTTAATGTTCGTCATCTAAAGGCTTCCCTCTTATAGCCAAAAAGAGTAATATTCGAGTAATATTATGTATAACATGATAATCAATTGATTATGAATTCGAGTCTCAAATGTAATTGAATTAAAAAAAAAAAAAAAACGATCCTCTCATAGAATGTCGGATGCATGTCCACCATCTAAAGCATAATTTCTACTCATACATCAAAATTACTCGTGCTTACCCCAAGCTCAATGTCCCCACATCTAACATCTATCTATATTATTTACCTTGTTTCTTTATTTTTTTTGTCCGTGAAAAATCAAAATAGTTTTCAAATACATTTACACATTATAATTGAATGCTAGCTAGATAAAAAGAAAAATTATGTCTTGAATGGAATTTCTTTTAAAAAAATATGTTTATTAAATTAGAAATGCTCTTTTGACCGCTTTAAAACGATAATGAGATTTCCTTTCCAAAAAACAAAAACGATAATGAGTCATGTAAGCTTTTATGTGAAATAGACTTTGCATAGACAACGTCAAAAAATCAAATGTCTCTAAAGAAAAATAAAAATAAAAATAACAATTCTCAATCAACCACTTCTACACGTTTCAAACAAATATGTCGGCATATAAAAGATAGGCTCGTGTACCAGTGATTTGCCATACCATCAAAACTACAAATTAAAATTTATTACTAAGGCATTTATTTCATAATCATTTGATTGTTAATTATTAATGAAATTCTAAAATTTAAAACAACTTGTTCAAAAATACGTATAAATAAATAATAGGTAAAAGTACAATTTTATAAATTTAATTTTTAAAACTAAAACTAAATACCAAATAATGATAACACGAGCCAAAATTATATCGATAATACTATTCTATTTCTTATATATATTTGACAATCTACAACATCACCTTTCTGCTATGATCGATAAAATAAAGGAAATTTTTTGAAAGAGCATAATAGATTCATTTAAAAGGGTGATAGACTAATCTTGTCTAATCAGTTAGGAGAAACATCCCCCATACATTTTTTCTGTTTTCAAAGTGTAACACCTTAAATTATTATCATTATTTCTCACTAATTATTACTTTGTCAAGTAGAATAATCTTTTAATTAAGTAAGTGATTTGGAAATATTTATTTAAACACTTAGGGTTAAATTCTAGTTCAACTCTTTCTCATTTTAAATATATGGTATTAAACGTTATTTATAAACCTTATTTAGAAATTTTAATAGCAACAAACATATTTAAGTGCATCTTGGTTATTTGGGGTAAATATTACAAAAACTTTATGGCTAGGGCTTTTATGGGTTTTTAAAATGAATTTAAATGGAAAAGGCATAATAATATAAATGGATCATTTAAAACCCTTCTTTTTGAAAACCCAAAAAGCACAGCAGCCCTTTCCCTTCATCTCAGCCACTTTCTCTCTCTTAAAACCCAATCCTTCTTTCTAAGTTTTGTAGAGCTAGACAGGTCCGTTCGCGATTCCGTGCTCAGAGCGTCGAGAGCTACGAAACAAGATAAAATTCATTGGTTTTCATGGAGTTTTCCGGTGAGAGGGTTTTGAAACCTATTTCTTCTTTCGTAGTTTTGCGGAGCTAGAGACGTTCGTTCGCGATTCCGAGACCAGTTTCGTGCTTAGGGCGTTGAGAGCTTCGAAATAAGGTAAGATTCGTTGGTTTTCATGGAGTTTTCCAGTGAGAGGGTTTCCGTTTCTTCTTTCGTAGTTTCGCAGAGCTAGAGAGGTTCGTTCGCGATTTCGAGACCAGTTCAGTGCTCACGACGATAAGACAAAGAAAAAGAGGTAATTTACATTGAGTTCCGTGGTAGTGCGTTGGCCACCACCGCTGTTTTCAGGCGACGAGTCACCAACTCAGTTTTGCGTCCCGTACACGTGTTACGCTCCATTTTGGCTAGTTGTGCTTCATTTGTCTGTTTTATTGACTTTTATTTGTATTCTTTGTTTCGGTAACTCTCGGTATTCATCATTTAGACTCGTGGTTCAGCTTGGTGGTTCGGTCGAGAATGTCGAAAATGTAAGGAGTTTCATTATGATCCGGGCTATGTGGCTTAAAAGAATGTGAATAGGGACTTGCTATGATTTATGGGGAATGAATGTTGGATGACTTATCACATGTTTGTGTTGGTGTTGTAACTCTAATTAAACTGATTATACTCGTGATAACATGGAATCATAGTATAGCTCGTAAATTGTAAAGTCTGTTTGTTGTGCTCATGTGATCGTATCGTTATGCCTTTAATCATACCTTTTCCTTGTATAAGTGATGGACTGTTTATCTGCTTGATCTTTCGAATGACTGAGTTGCCTAGGGTAATGCATGTAGTGATTGTGACCGAAATGCCCTAATGTGTTAGGTATCTCATTTTTGGATACCTCTATGTTTGGTTGCTATCTGTTTTGTCTTTGATTGGCTAGACTCGTAACAGAGTGTTTATATGATTGCTTCCATCTATGTTTAACTATATACGTGCTGCAATGATTATATCCTCGATTTCTCTGTATTTTCTCCTAGGGGTTTGTTTAAAATGATCTGTTACCGTGATATCTAGTTTGGATTATTTATGTTTGGCATTAGAATAACTAGGCTCAATTATTGCGTTAACCATTTAGAGGAGCATCTAGCTCACCCCTGTTACGACTCGTGTTGCGTGATCAATATCGTGTTATTGATGTGACTCGCTAGTGCCCTTAGGAATTGAGCAAGGATATGGATCCTCTTTACTTCG
>JBBMKA010000005.1:8171421-8198327 GCA_037833695.1 Sechiopsis laciniata | reverse complement strand
GAAATATCGAACTTCCACTTGGCTAGACCTAACCTAATCCATATTAGTGTGCTTGACAGAGTTTCCTTCTTTTTTTTCCCTAGGTTTCTATTACATGTGCAAAGCATGAAACAGTATAAGAAAAGAACGAATCGATCAAGTTCAAGCATGCAAAAAAAAAAAAACAAATAAACCAACCTGGTGGATCAATTCATGCCCTAAACAACTCTGATCGAACCCTTAGTTTTGGGGAAGCAACTCGGCCTGAACAAACAACTGGACCAATTGACACTTATATCCTTCCGACGACACAGTTTTTCTACATCACTGTTGCATGGGCGAACCAACTCAACTCGACCAAATAAGTGATTGATTTCAATATATATTGATGAAGTGATTAGATTTGACCCTAGTTAAAATTGATGCGACGTAATGTATATAAATTAAAAAAAAGAAAAAAAGAAAGTGTTATTTGAACCTAACTCAAGTAATTAAAAAAATACCATAGAAGCTAAATAATCAAAGATTTGAATGTTTTGGAGTTATATATTTGAAAGGGCAAGGGCGTTTGAGGAGCAAGAGGCAAATAATTAAAGAAAAAGGAAAGGGAAAAGACAATTTCGTGAGATTGGGACCCAAACTCTCTGATATGAATGATGGACCTTTTTGGATCTGAAAAACTCTTGTTCCATGCCAAACTTAATTTACTTTATATCAATCCCTTAAAAAAAGCTAAGAAGAAGTTTACATCAATCAACTTACAAAACAGCCCGATGTTTTTTCAGACCCTGCTTTCACTTTTTGTATTATATAAAATCTTAGATGAAGTCAAAGTACTTTTTGCATTATTTAAAGAACAAATAGAAATAAAATATTCAAGCCAAAAAAAGTATTAGGGGTGACATTATGTTCGACCAAATAATCAACTTAAAATCATAGTGATTAACACATTTATGCCAGTTAACAATTACTCGTCTTGTTATAGTCTTAAAAATCAAAAGTTATAGTCTTGTTGACAATTACATAACTTAAGGGTTCGTTAGAGATTAAATCACTATATCCACACATTTGTTGTATTTTTTTAAAAAGAAAATTTCATTAAGAACAAGAGAAACCAAACACCACAATCAAGCCCTCCCGAGAAATGGAGATGAAACGCCATAGGTTGGAAAGTTTGTAGACTGAAGAATCTCCAGAAGAAGAAACCAACTTTATTATCATCTCTAAAAATTACATAAGTTACACTTATTCACAAACAACACTAGATGAATAGTTTTATTTATTTATTTATTTTTTCAATAAAAAGGCTAGCTTCTTACAAGTTTGAGCTAGAACAATTCAGAAGGTTAGTCACTTCGTAAGGAAAAATAGAACCATGTCATGCCTTTGAGAGACATAAAATGGTTAGCGAGGTTGTTTAGATGCAAACCATGTTATAGAATAATCATGTTATGTATTTGAGATACACGAATTTTTTAATTAGCTTAAATAATTTAAAATATATTTAAGTAAATTAAATACGTTTTAGATTTAGGTTAATAGGTTAATTAAAAGGCTCATAAAAAGAAATGAGTTAAATAATATAAAAGATGGAAATTAAAATTATAAAAAAATGGCGTTAGAGGACTGCAGCCCAGTGGGTTCACAATTGGGCCAAGGAGAACCAGCCCGGATATATCTATAGGCATTAGTCTTGGGCCTTCGACCGAAGCCCAAATCACAGCTCCTTACTTGGAATGGGCAGGCCAGTGCAATCCTCCAAAGATCCTATCCGATGTATTGAACCAGCCTCCAACCTCTTAAGCCCACATTACTGGACTAGGCGAGCTAGTGTCCGAAGCAAGTATATGAAAAGTAAATTCAATCATTAATTACCGATATGGTATCGGTATCCATCTAGTATTAATCTTCATGGAGTGATTCAAGTGGTCAAAGAAAGTTTTGGAGTCTTTAAGGTTACGAGTTCAATCCATGGTGATCACTCATCTAAAAATTAATTTCCTGATATCTATCTATCGATGTGGTATTCTTCCAGCTGAGAATAAGCTTCTCACCTCTTCAAACACCTTTTTTTGTTTTGATATGTGCCTCGTCAAATAGCTTTTGATGTCTAATCTAATATTTTAATATGTATTTGGGAGAGAGTTTTGATTTGCAAGGATTCATTAAACGGTTGTTAATTAAATTTATATCTCATATATATATATATATATATATATGAATATAAATAAAAAATTCATTAGACGGTTGTTAATTAAATTCTATTCATATCTCATATATATATATATGAATATAACTAAAAAATGGATTATACTATAATTAAATTTAGACTACCGATTTTAGTTATAGATATGCTATGAACTTATCCAATTAATTATTTTCTCTTCTCACATATATATGTATATATTATTCTTTAGTTTAAATTGGGTTGGACAAGTAAAAAATGAGCTAACCCTAAAATCAATCCGACCGATAAAAAATTATAAAATCATAATCTAACTTAATTTTTAGTGTTTGAATTAGATAATCTGAATTGTTCGAATTATCTGTATTATTGTATACCGCTATGTGGTTTAAATGGAGAATAAAAAAGATAAAGATCCATTGATCTTTAAAAATTTTGAAAAGAAATCTTTTTTTTTTTCCTTTGAACTTCCGAAGTTGTATCAAATTTCTTTCTCAACTTTCAATTTCGTACATTTAAACCATTAACTCAAGTAGATGTTGCTATTTTTACTATCTATTCAAAATCTACTAATTACTACCCATTAGTTGGGCACAAAACTTAATTTGATTAACACAAATAAACGAGCCTCAAATAATACATCAAAACATTTTAAAATAGATTTGGCCATATAATCATCCTTTCATGATAAATTTTAAAGCATGTATAAACCTTCTAATTTTAAAGATGTCTTAACAAATTTTATTACAAGTATTCTAATAAAATGTTAAATCTAACAAACAGATAATATTTTAATATTTATTCTCAACATTCTTCATTAAAATTAGTAGGTGAATTTTTTCAAAAGTGAAGAGAGAAAAAATGACCGAATTTGATGAAATAAAGAGGAAACGGAATGTATATTGAAACAAAGAAAAAAAAACGTAGCTGACAAGTAGAAATACATACGTAGTGTGGTCTACTTGGTATAGGAACTCTGTCCATTTTCCAAAACTGCTGGTACGTTGTCTATTGTCGTCTGGCTATTCGATCGACCGGAAAGCACTTCGAGTTGGGCGTCGTCAGCCGTGGACGGAGGAGGTACAAATGGTTTTGGTTCTGGCTGCGGGGAGGAATGAGGAGTACTATTAATAATTATGGGATCAGAATTATTAGATGAGGATACAGCTTTTGTATCTTGTTGAATAGAAGGAACAGTAGAATTATTATTACTATTATTGTTGTGGTGGCGCTGGGATATTTTCAAACTGAACTTCATTCTTTTCATTCTCCTCATATTTTGATTCTTCAACGGAGCCATGTTTCTGTTTGCTCAAATTCACCAAAAATGGCTGCAAGAAAAAGAGTATGTATGGACGACGATAGGAAATTAAATTTTTATGTGACCAATCAAATGTATATGCACATGGAGTACACATCGATAATAACTAACTAATATTTTTGTCTCGATATTGGGATAGTACAAAGAATCAAATAGTTATCATGACACGTTTTCAAAAGATCGGAAAAAAAAGAAAGAAACATTTTTCACAAATTATTATTGAAATTACATCATTCTCATGATCATATTAACATCACTCTCAAATCATTGAAGTCTTGAATCTAAAAAAACATTGAACAAATTGAATCACACATCAATCCTAGTTTTGTTCCCACCTATTATATTTCCTTTCACTTCTTCTTTTCTTAAGCTCACGAAACAAATCAACGGCATGAGAAGCAGATGATGAGAACAACTTGCGCTGATCCGGCCTAAAAAGAAGCCTAGACAAGTAAGTGTTATAAAATGTATCCATCCACAGCCCAAACTGAAGTGCGAAAAAGCAACTAATCGGAACGATTGCTATTGCGGTAACCGTGACTGGAATCCAAAGCTCGGTCTCATTATAGAGCATAAAGAAGGTTGCACTGAAGGCTATAACCATACACACGATGGAGATGAACAGCGTCGCGATTCCAAATAGCAATTTCGAGGGCAACGAGTGCAAGAAATCGTCTTCTGCGTAGCGCGAAGTTAGGATTGACAAGAACATGAGAATGGAAGTTGAGGATGACACCAAGGCGATTGCATCTGATATCACGAATATGGTGAACCAGAACTTGTGTCGAAAAATAGGAGTGCCCGAGTTACCATCGCTGCCACCTGGAACGGTGAAAGCTGCGGCGAAAACTACGGTGGCGATCAATGTCGAGACGAGCATGCAGGAGTTTGCGGTGTTTTTCATCCACTCTTCGCCTTCTTTTCGAAGGTCTTTGTGTTCTTTGGTGAATAACTCACATGGGGTTAGGTTTTCGGAACTAATATCACATTTGGCCTCACGTTGGGAAGGTAAAACAATCTTTTCCACTTCTTTGAACCAAAGTAGTTCACGTTGCATTTGAAGGGCTGCTCCTGAGACTCTATTCAGATGGTTTGGAGCCGCTAGTTTTGCAGCTAAGTGTAACATGTTGTACTTTTCTTCACCTGTTGTTCTGTACTTTGCTGAGAAGTCTTTGAGCCCGCTGATCTCGTGTATTAGACAGAATACATTCTCGAGTCGATTTTCGACCGCTACGTGAAATACATTCTTGCCTGTTGAGAATAAAAAACATTAAAAGTTGAGAGCCAAAATACTTTTGTTCAGACGACAATCTTCGATAGATTTCCATATTAATATAATATTGTCTATTTTAAGCATAATATTGAGGTTTCCACATTTAAAAGGTTAGGATAAATCCTTGCATTTATAAGATAATTGGTCTACTCCCTAGCCTTATCATCACCACACACTATCTAATACATTAGTCCTCATTACTTTTCTTTTAATTTCACCAAAGGTCTCATTACTTAAATAGAGATGGTTGTTGTCACTACATGACAACTAATTATCAAGCAACCCCAAAAATTTAAAGCTAAATTTATGACCTCTTGTTCTGATTGAATTATAGGGAATCATCGATCAACCTAAAAAGTTAAGTCGATAAGTTGAGATAAATTTAACTATTTAACCATATCAACCAACAAATCTTCTCTTCTATATCTATCTTGTGGGACTACTTAAGTTTGTACTCCCAACAACTTCTCAAGTTGCTTGTTATTTTGTTAAGCAACATAATACTCTCACGGGTGAAAGGTGAGTTGGTTCATATAATTAAATTCTCTTAATTCATCAACTTAAATTTTTGAGTTGATTGATGAATTAAACTAGGAGAGACCCTTTAAATACAATTGTATGATCCTATTCTTAGATTATGGGCAAAACAATAAAATTCTTATTTGTTAGGAAATAACAATAAAATTCTTAATTGCTAGGAATGATTATTTAACTTTGAATTTGATAGGAACAACTACTTGGAAATATTTCAAATAAAGAAAACAAATTAAAGATCTAATAATCAAAGTTTAATTTCCAAGATTATAAATGTTACCGTTGTCATCATCTTCCCAGGCAATATTTGGGTATGAACGAATAACCAAAATGAGAAACTCAACATTTCCAGCCCTTGCAGCGTCATGCAGTAATATTGTGGGATGTTTAATGAACTTCAGCATCTTCTTTTCTGGCAATTCTTGAAGAACATGTCTCCATAGTGATCTTACTAATTGATGAGCCAATGTCTTCATCAGTAATTCGTTGCCATACATTCCCTTAGTCCCTTCACTCAAAAAGATGAAGTTTTTATAAAATATTAAAATGAAATAGTCTCTGTTGAAATGAAAAAAAAAAAAAAACTAACAAGAATTGAGGCGCTTTTGCCAAATATTAATCTCTGGTCTGCTACTGATGGATGATGGTTTTCTAGCCAACACGTGTAATGCTGTCTCATTGTTATTCTTCGTGTCTCTCATAATTGCTAACTTTGGATTCTTTTCTAGAATCTCCAAACTTAGGTCTGTAAAGGGAAATTGCAATCAAAATAGATCAAGTAATGAAGCCTTCAATCACCAATTAACCAAAAACTTAATTCATATACATAGGTTTATAGTTAATTTAATTATATGTACTGTTGGGAATTTGAACACTTTAGAAAGGTGAGAATCTCACCATCTTTACAAGATATATTAGGAAATATTATACTATATATTTACTAATAAGATACATGAGGTTGTTCTTTCTCCTATTTTTAATTGATTTTCGGATAAAATATCAAGTTATTTAATATCATAGTATATTAGTGTTTATGGAAGCACAAATGAGTACATATGATTCAAAAATTGAGATCTAATCCAAAAATGTTAAATACATGTTAAGGGCTGACATTAGAAAATGTGAATGAGAGACCTCCTTACCATTTTAAGATACATAAACTATTTCTTTTATTGCCAATTGAAATAGATAGACTATTGCTTTAATTAATCTATTGATTTCATGATGAAATCTCATGTTGTCTAATATGGTACTAGAGTTCATATGAAAATCAAACTGAGTATTATGTCATAAAATTAGGATCCAACCCAAGCAAATGCAAAGAAGAAATACCACCTTAAAATTATGCATGTCGATAATCCCACGTTAAAAAGGTGAGAAAACCTCACAGCCATTATAAGATACGTAAATTATTCTTATAATATGAGATTTCAACTCAAAACCAGTTGATCATAATTGGGAGATTTGTAGCGTGCATTTTCAATGTAGGATAAGGTACCAATTAATTTTGAGATGAAAGTTGATGAAGTTGGAATTGACATACCATAAAAGTCACTATGAATAGTGGCAATAAGAAGCTCAATTTGATCTTGCGAAGTGAGCTGCTTGCGATCCGTGACTGAGAACAAGTACGAAGCCATTTGTTTGCGTTGATAGGAAACAGCCATGAAAAGTGGAGTAACATTGCCAAACCCACGAATAAACGGAAGATCTTTGTTCTTTTGCACCATAAGTTGAGCAATTCTTACGACGCCGGACGTGGCGGCGAAGCAAAGGGCGGTGTTTCCATGAGTGTTTATAACCGTCATGTCTTGTGGACTCATTATGTTGATCAATTGCTCTACAAAATCTACGTGCTTGGCTCCAGCAGCTATGTGTAGAGCTGTCTCGTTGTCTCGCGTTATGTAATTGCTTGCAGCCCATGATGGGTCCGCGTTGAAAATGGATTCTGCCTTTTCCCAATCGCCCTTCAGTGCTGCGTGATATAGGCTGATTTTCTTGGCAGCTGAATATTTCATACATCATTTATGTTAAGACCCAATTTAATATATTCATAGTATACACCTATTCGAAGATAATAACAAAAATATAATAAATAATTTTGGAGAAATGTTGGGCCATATGCCATGCATACATAGGGGTGGATTAAGAGGCTATGGCCCCACAATGTGTGTGTATATATATATATATATGAGAGCCTTATTTTTTCATTTTCTTTCAATGTGTTTTTTTAATATTTAATTTTTAACTTATTTACATTGTATACCCTTTTAGTTTTTTTTTTAGAATTTAAATAGAAACGCTTATTTATATAATTTCACAAAATAATTGCAGATCTAATTCATAGTAAATAATATGGTATGATTAATACTTATCATACAGTATAATTTACGGTATTAATATAGTATTTTGTATTATTAATACAATATTTTGTATTATTAATACAATATTATATGTTATTAGTACAATATTTATTAATATAGTATTATATATTAATAATATCGCATAATAAGTATTAATTATACCGTATGTTTGACTATGACTACTATTTTTTTTTTTTTTGGCCTAATATCGTAAATACTTTTTTAATTTGACCCATTTCTAAAAAAACCCTATTTATTTTCTTATTACATTACGAACACACCTTTTCTACTAATTTATCATTTTTCTAATTCATAAATATTTGATCAATACACAACATAATTTATATGGTATGTTATGGTGAGCAATAAATATCTATTTTGGAGATGGAAAGGATTGTTGATGTGTTGGCTATCAGATTAGTTGTTCCGATTCAATTCCACATTTATGTACGATGTTGAAAATCGATATTTTTTACTCTCGTCTTTATTTGAGAAAAGCTGTGGTAGATTAAACTGAAAAAGAAATATATCTATTTTGTCATTTATGTTTTCTCATCTAATATTTCTTGAGCTTTTTTTCTATGTACATTTAAAAAAAAAAAAATTAGTGCAACAATAATTTAAGATGAAATGATTTAATTCATAATTTATGAAATGATTATTTCTATTGAAATATTGTCATGGTTAACTTTTTAATACTTATTTTAATCTATAAATTTCTATAAATCTGAAGATATCTTTTAGTTGTTTTTAACTTTAAAAAATAATATTTGTTATTCTCTCTATATGTATAAAACATCTTTCCAACTTCCTATCATATCTTAAGGGTCAGCCATGGTTGAATAAGTTTTATTATTATTATTATTATTTTATATATTCACTCTCTTTTATATTGAAAGGTGATGGGTTGAATTATGGATTTGGTAGTCAAAAATATCTTGAGGAACTACGAATGATTGATAGTTCAATCTCTGGTTGTCACATACTTTGAAATTAGTTTTTTAACGGTTTGTAATAATAGTCGATGTGTGCACAAATTAACTCGAGACATTTAATATATTTATGTGACTAAAAGATCATAAGTTTAAATTCTATCCCTAGTTATAGTTCAACTAAAAAAAGCTCAGAAATTTAACTTATGAGCGAGAATTTTCATTTAAACTTGAGTTTGTCAAAACATTTACAAATTTAAATATATGCAATCTATTTGATTTATCTTTATCCCATTCGATATATACATTCTTTTATATTAAATAAAGATATATAATGCCCATAAGAACAGCTAGATCAATAGATTTTCGTGGCATGAGTTCCATTACCCTCCCCAAATTGTAATGGATATATAAAGTAAATAATTTTGTTTTTTCTCAAAAAAAAAAAAAAAGTAAGATTTTTTGTATATAATAATTTCAAGAAAATTATTGTAAATAACAAGAAAACAAGTTTAGTTTGACTAAATTCCCTTCTAACATAAAATGTTGAATTCCCCCTTGGACCAAAATAATTACTGAAAGTCATGTACAGTCAAATAAAAATTTTCTGTTTAATTTATGAATCAAAATAAAACAAATCTTAAAATTAATGATATTTTAATCGAGGTTTAAAAGGAGCATTGGTGGTAGAGTCAAAATAACCGTACTTGTTCTTAACTGCATGGTTTCTTCATCAAGAGGAACAGCAGCATCTACCGTTTGGCTCTCCACTGTGGCGCTGTTGATCTGATCAGCAGTGACTTCCAATTGAAAATCGTCGCCTATCGACGCCGCAAGAATGAGCTTGCGCTCGACAACAACCTCGACGGTCTCGGTCGGCGAAGAAGCATGTTCGAGTTCATGTTCTTGTGGGATGAATTTGGTTTGAGAATCAGTGGGATTGGAACCAGATTCTGGGTCATTTTGATGCATTGTAGGCACAAATTCGACTTCTTTCATAATTAAGGTTCAAATGGGATTAATTGAGGTGAGTTAGTGGATGAAGTTCGAATTTTTTGGTGTGTTATATAAAGAGCTAAAAAGTGATCTATATGCAATTGGACAAATAATTCAACCAGGCCATCAAATAATTTCTCATGTAATTCATCTTTTTTCTTTTTTCTTTTTTCATTTCTGACCCACCAAACATCTATTTCATCCTAAATTATAATTTTATCCCAATTTTGACCCTTAGCACAATGTAGAACTCAAGATAATGAGTGACTTAGTTTCATCTGATCAGACATCTTCAGCTATTTCTCACAACAATCAAAGAAATTTTAAACCCAAAAGAGACAATAATCAATAGCAACAAATTTATTTTGACCCATATTTTTTGCATTTTGTATGTATTATATATCATCGAGCTTAATTGGTAAGAGCATTAAATGTATAAAATCAACCTTGAAACTCTTTTATTCTTATCATCAAAATAATAATAATAGTTTTGGAGGGTTTTGAGAGGTCCACTTCTATAAAACAATAAAAATCACAAATTTCAAAAATTTGAAAGACTGCCGTCTTATTTTTTAATTAATATTAGAATATTATTGAGATCCACTTATACATAATCTTTTTTTAAAACCACTTTTTTGTATGCATTAGGTTAGTATAGAGTTGGATCTCAAAATTAATTATATTAAGTTAATTTAATCTCAAAATTTTAGGAGGTCTAGTGCTCACCACTATATAAGTGATAAATAGTATTAAAATAGGGATGGGTTTAATTTTATGTACAAAAAGAAATAATAAATTTCAAGATTGAAGATTTTATATTAAAAAAACAAACAAGTCCAAAATTTTGGAGGATCGTAGCCTCCTAACCCTAGCTTTCACATCCACCCACGGCTGCAATGCCCAACCATGGCATGTCACCATCCGATATTAGGTTGCAGTTAAATTAATGATTACATAAAAAAGTTAATTGATGATCACTTAGAACCAATTTAAAATTTAAGAGATTAAAATGTCTCTTTTGAAACCTCAAACACCGAAGGAAAAATGCATTAATTTTAGATCCATTTAAATGAAACTTAATAACCATTTAGGTTTTTTAATTTATTTTTTAATTTTACAAACTTTATGGACTAAACGTATCATAATTTAAATTTCAAAGACAAATCGACTTCAAATCCAAAATTTCAAGATAAAATGTACTTTATATATATATATATGTTTTTTTTAGAATGTGTACTTATATGCACTTTCAAGTCATATTATAGGGGGAGGAAAACTTGAAAGAAAACCAATGAGTTAGGAGTTTTTTTTTTTTTTTTTTTGTTTTACAAAGGGCACCCATAAAAATAGATGAGAAATTATTTTTTAAAATATCAATTTTTAGAAGAAAAAGAAAATCAGTTTTAGCTCGGCTAAATTTTCTTTAGCTTTTTTTCTTCCAATTGTACCCTTAAATTTTCTAAAATTTGTAGCATCATATTTTAATTATAGTAGATTTTAAAAAATATCTCATACATAACAAAATATAAAATATTTAACTCGATTGAAATTTATATGTTTCAAGTTTTCACTAGATCGAAAATTATCAATTTTATTGCTATTAATTTAAACGGATTAAATTAATTTTTGTTATATTTACATTTTTTCTAAAATTTTGACATTAAAAAAAAAAAAAAAAAAAAAAAAAACTTTTATGCTACCTATCAAAAATCTCCTAAATTTTATGTATATGATGCTACTGTACAAGATATTTTCCATAATGATATTTCTCGATTAAAAGCATATGATTTAACAAATAATTACAATGGATGTTTTTTTATCCTTAAATTTGTTATTTCATCCTATCTTAATCTACACAATTCTTACAAAATCACCCTCCAGTAAAAAATCCGCCATGTAACATTTCTTTTCTGTTCGAAATAGTTTTCAAGCCGAACTGCTCAAACAGAAAGTTAGCACCTCTATTATTCAAAATAGTCATCCAACAAAAAAAAATTACAAGTTAAATAAAAAAAGAAATCATTTCCTTTAGTATATATCTTAGCCCGATTAAAATATTTGTTTGCATTTAGTTTTGAATTTTATATCTAATGTAGTATCTTGGAAGTTGCAGCCAAAATAATGGGTTTATCCTAATTAAGGTAATCCACATTTACCTTTGATTAAAAGATTGTATGTTCGAGCCAATAAAAATAGTAACTCAGTGCTGCATATAATTATAATTTAAGAAAGCGAAATTTTGTATGTTCGAATGCGTTAAATAAATGTTTATAGTCGCCCGAAATACAAACGTGAAGAATATCCATTTTCGTAATTTAACTAAGCTAAATGGCAGACAAAACCCACGAGAAATAAGGTATCATATTTGGACTAGTTTGAATGAGAATCACAAATAATTTAAATAAAAAGGGATCCATATCAATATCCAACCAACGCCAGACGATGTTAGAATAAGAATCTCGCTTTTTTGTGTTGTTTTATTAGAAACATCAATAATTGTAATGAATAAATTAAAAAAAAAGGGAGAGCAATAATTGAAATGTGGGTCTCATAAAATTGGAAAATAAATGGTTTTTTTTAACACATAATAAAAACAAGGGGATTTTGCATGTATAACAAAAAAAGGTAAAATATTTTTATCTAAAACTAATTCATTTAGAGCAGAAAATTTAAATTGAGTTCTATCACTCGTTGAGTTCTATTAATGATAGAATTCAATCAATGATAGCCTCATTCTATCACTACTTGAATTTTCCATCAGTGATAGAACTCCAAATTGAATTCTATCACTAGTTAATGATAGAAATTAATGTGCTATAAATGAATTATTTTAGAAATTGTGCTACAAGTATAATACAAGAGGTAGAATGAAATTATGCTACAAATATAATACAAGAGGTAGAATGTGCTGCTGATGGTAAATTCTCTAAAAACAATAAGAAAAATCATTGTTCAATTTGTCATGCACCAAGAAATAATCATAGATTTTTTTTATAAAGAGCATTTCAAATCATTTTAAAACGTAGATGAAAGAAGTGTGGATATCTTTCTCAAACCAATCAAATATGATTTGAATCTTTTTTCGCTATTCTCTTCTTTTTTCCTTTTCATTTTTCATTTTTTTTTTTTTTTTTGTAAAGGAAACATGTTTTTTTCCTTTTTCTTACTTTTTCTTTTGTTGCTTGATGCATGTCAACATCCACTTTTGACTTTTACGTCGTGTTTCGACTCCATCGTGTGAACATCGTTGGACCAAATATAAGCATATAAATAATTACATAACGTGATATTTTCAAAAAAATAATAATTAATTAATGCATAAAGTGATTAAAGTTTCTCCAAAACAATAAATATGTTTTGGCTATTCCCATTTACCATCACTTTGATACATGTTTCTGCGTGATACCACACATAAAGTAATTTCAATAAATAAGATTTTTTTTTTTTGGAAAATGCAAGAAATATGAAAATTGACCTGAGCAAATAGATTTTAAAAACTTATTATCAACTAAAATCAATCATACTTCCATATTTATGAACATCATCTAGTTCTATTATACTTGTAGAAATATTTTTATCTTGAATTAAAAAACTGACACTTTATTAATAAATCAAACCTGTTATATGCGTTTTGCATTAAAAAAAACACACACACACATGTCATGTTTCATATGTATTTTGAACTCAAAAGAAAAGACCCTTTGGTTCAATTCCTGTGTTTTAAAACTCGACATTTTTAAAATTAAAAATATACTTTTTTTTTAAACCGATTAAATTAACTTTTTATATTCTTCTTTTATCTTGTTTCTTTTCTTTTTTTTCTCTTCCTCTGCCGATTTCTATCAAAATAAAAATAAAAATGAATTTTATTTCTTTTTTCATTTGTCTCTCCTCTGGCTTACTCTTTCTTTTCTCATCCTCCCACCATGGTTGCCACCGTTCATCATCTTCTTTATTCTTCTTTTTCTTTTCTTTTTCTTCCCTTTTTTTTTTTTTTTTTTTTCTTTCTTTTAGATCTGTGCGTTTGTTCTAGATTTGGGAACACGTTTGTTTCCAAACTAGAATGAATCTCATATTCCTTTCCTTTTTTTTTTTTTTTTTTAAATACTTTTTTGGTCCATACAAATTTGGAATAATTTGTTTGGTTTCTGGATTTTCATGGACACTTAAAAAAAAAAAAAAAAAAACCCCGGTTTAAAATGCCTTTCGATGTCGGTATTCATTTTTAGATTAATTTTTAATGTTGAGTGACATTTTAGAAAAGATTTTATCTCTACTTTTTCTCCTTCTTCCACCCTCCCATTTCTCTTCTATTTTATTACCATATTATATTAAAGAGCAAAAAAAAAAAAAAAAAAAAAACTTTTTGAAATTACAAACGAAGTGTAATCGAGAGAGGTTAAGTTTATAAACAAACATTTGACATGAGATCTTTCAAGTGAAACAAAAAAAAAAAAAAATAGTTCTATCGACTTATGACTAAAGTGTATAATACTATATCAAGAATTTGAGAATCTAGATATAATATTCTTTGTCTATATTGTTAATAATCGTACGCGTGTCTAATTTTCACTTCTAATTATGGTAATATTTTTTAATAAAATATTTAAACACATTCTTATAGTACGATCAGATTGAGGTCGAACAAAAAATCTAGTATTTATTAACACATTTAATATTATTCGGGACTATGGTCCTCAATTTTGACATTTATTTTATTTTGTTTCATTAACTTTCAAAACTGTAATTTTAGTTTTTAAAATTTGAAATTTATTTTATTTTAGTTCTAAATTTTCAAAATTTTAATTTTAGTTTTTGCACTTTTAAAACACAACTTCAAATTGGTCCTATAATAAATTTAAAGTTAATTTTAATCCAAATTGATTTGATAATATTAATAATTTTAATGCAATAAAAAAAATTATGATCATATTTTTAAAATTTATAGAGAAAAGATGATAAATTTTTTAAACAAAAATAATTTATAAGTACAAATTATTATTATTATTTTTAAGTTCAAAGATCAAAAGGGAATAAATTTCAAAGTTTTAAATTAAAATTAAATTTTTGGAAGTTTCAGTACTAAAATAATTGGAAAACTAAAATTATACTTTAAATAGTTAAAGAGATCAAAATAGAACAAATAGTAAGGGTCAACAACCAAAATAGTCTTTTACATTTTGAACTATTATTACAAAAGACTAAACAACAAACCCACCAGACTGACATATAAAGTGGGCTTACATAAGGAAATGGGCTTTAAATAATAATACACAGATAGAAGCCCAGCCCATATATTTCATCTAATATGGTTATCACTTTATTTAATATATTCTTAATGAAGACAATATGAAACAACATTTACACAGCAAACACCTTTGAAATCATTTGGTTTGAAGATCATCACATTCAGTCTTGAGCTGTTTTTCTATCCTTGAATTTCCCAAAACACATCTTTCATCCAACCAAGCAATTATGTCTGCAAACACAACATCAATGTTTTCAAGTGTCTCTCCATACAGCAATCCATGCCACATCTCTGGATATGTCTTCAAGCACTTGTCCCAGCTCGACGCCTTCTCGTGGAGGTCCTCACTCACCGATATATCCGTCACTCGATCGGCCTCTCCATGGAGAATTATAAATGGAATTGAAACCTACATAATTAAAACATGTCATTAGTTAAATTACCCATCAACCCAAAAACTTAACCGAACAACTCAAACAACAAAAAAAGGCGAACCTCTTGGAGTCTTTGCTCGAGGTCTAAACTGATCTTAAGAAGTTCATGGCCAGTGTTCAAGCGAGGCCTCCCTTTGTAGCAGTAAGCATTTGTCCTGATCTATTAATTTTTATCATCACCAAGAATTGATTAACATGCTTGAGTTCTAATTAATAAAAAAAAAGAAAAAAAAGAGAAGATTAATGAATATTACCTGATGTCTAATCTCAGGAACTTTGAAAGCAACATCAATAATATCTTGGGTTGGAATTATCTTCCATGTGGGTATAAACTTGCAAAGTTTTGTCAATATATTTACAACCACAGGATTTGGTTTTATATCCTCTGCAATCTGTCAAAAACAGGGGAAATCAATAACTTTTTTAATATATTCAAAATACCAATTATAAATTCAACTAATTTTAAATTAGAAGCAGAAAATTTGTATACCTTACACATAGGTGCAACCAAGACAGCACCATCCCAATAATTTGGCTTCATTCTATGCAATAACAGAGCAACTGCCCCTCCCATTGATTCCCCTAACAGATACCTCATTTTCCCATTGTTCTCTTTCATTTCTGAAAAAAAAAAAACATTTTTTGAATAAAACCCATATATAAATTTTCAATTAATAGCCATAAAAATTGAATCTTTTGCGTAGAAAAGAAACCAGAAATTGCTGTGAAGTGATTGGAGCAATCATTGACAACATAATCAAAGCTTGGAATGTAGCCTTGTAAGCCATCTGATTTTCCATGGCCTTCGTAATCAATCCCGTAAATTGCATAACCTGCCTTTGCAAGCCGAACTGCGGTGCCTTTCAAAATAAAAAATAAAAAATAAAACATGGCTGAGTTTTTGTAAATAAGGAATATTTGAGGTGGAAGGAGACAAGTTTATCTAGTTGAATTATGTTGATTAGATAATATGATGGTTTGAAAAAAAAAGAAAAAAAAAAGATATTATGAGGTTTCATCTCAAAACCAATCGGTAACGAGAAGAGTAACTCATATATCTTATACAATATTATGTGGGATCCTTAACACCGTTTGGCTATGTAATTAACGGATAAAGATTTAGACTGAGAGTATTAGATGGCGTGAGCATTCATCTTATAACTATTTTTTTTTTTTTTTTTTTTAACATTCATCTTAAAATTAATTGATAATGAAAGAAATAGTTCATTTATCTTATATATTGTTTAGAGATCACCTCACTTTTAATTTGGGATCCTCAATATGGTGTAACTTTTGGATTCACCAACCTTGAATAAAATTCCAATTTTTATTTTATTGGAATGCCTATTTGAGTTTAATGAGCTCTGATATCATTTTGGATAGTGTGATCATTCATCTCAAAATCAATTAATAATAAGAAGATTAACACACTTATCTTATATATTGCTAGGAGGTCCACTCACTTTCTAACGTGGGATTTTCAACACGGAGGTTCCTGCTCTTTATATTATGTTAATTGTGAACAATCAAACAATCTAAAGTTTAAGTAGATAAATTGTAGTAAATTTAATTATATCAATCATACTATTCATGGTGATGCTGCATTCCATTGCGTAGCCATGACAGATAAAGATCAAGCCCTTTGGTTCCTGGTTCTTTGGAAGCCATTTGCAGGTGAAAAGCTTCAACCCACGCGAGTTCAATATATACTCCTACATAATAATAAATTAATCAACTTAAAAAAGTTTAAATCGCCACTTAACTTAAAAGTTTAAATCGATAGATTATGGCGATCGACTGTTAAAGTAAAGCCTATAATCTTAACATGAAAAACAATAACAAAATGAAGGGCAAACCTCTTCATAAGTGGTACCATACAGTGTTTGAGCAGCCTATAACAAAGACATACAAAAACAAGTTAGAAGAGGAAAGAAACAGCAGAAAACAGAGATGGTAAGAGAAAAAGAGACCATGTAGAAGGATATTTTGGGGAGGAAAAGGTCAGCTAAAGTGCATTGAAAAGAAGGTTGTTGAAAAATAAACCAATAAGATAGGATATTTATTCTTGAAGAGCCCCCTTTGAAGAAAAGAAAGCTTTTAATGTTTTGAAAATTCAAATATACAAAGAGGAGTTGTAGTTCCTCTACATGTCAAGTTGCAATGTCATTGTCAACCCTCTAATATCTAAATAAAGCCAAAAATTTACTTTCTAGTTGTTAGGTATAGGTTTGACTTTTACTTAAACTCACAATTATGAGTTACTAACTTTCTAGTTTTATAACGTTTAGTTAATCTTTTCTGTTACTTAGTTTTCAAACCAGAGCAATAGGTTTAATAAGGATTTCTCTATGATTAAGACTGGCTAGAGAGCTTTCTTCGTTACTGTCGAGATTTTATACTATTAAAGAGTATGAACATCTGTCTCAAAATCAATTGATGATGAAAAAAATAGCTCATTTATTTTATAAATGCTAAAACATCTCTTCACCTTTTTGAGTGGGATCATCCACATATACTTCTCTACAATTTCATAAACCTCTGCAATAGGAGTATCTAAAACATGTATGTGACAACTTCAAGCGCATATGGAGTCGTGGAATTTCTACTAAATTTAGAGGATGGAGATTTTCAAATGGTAAATATTTCTACAACATGAAGTGTAAATCAAACCCTTGTTTGATTTGAAATTGATTAAGAAGAGATTTGTTCGAATTTTTCAACCTAAATTATTGTTGAATTAACAAAAAGTTTGATGATTATTTTTGCTTCTTTAGAAAAAAAAACATAAATTCTTTTGATAACTATATTTTTTGTATTTATTTGATCTGATTATTTCTAATTTATAGTTTAAAAATTAATTTAGTTATATAATATAAAAAATATATTAAAACTTTAAAAACAATTACTACTACTATATATATATATATATATATAAATCATTAATAATTTAGTGGTAAAAAAAGCCTTAAGAAATTAAAAGGTGTGGCGATTTTATTCGTCAATTACTTAAGTATTAATTTTTTATTTACAATATCTATCAATAAAAACGTAGGTCAATTGACATAAATATATATTTATGATCAAGATATTTTGAATTTTAATTTTTTTTTAATTGTTATTGAATTATTTTATACTATATCTAAATAATAAGTTATAAAACAAAATATTCAAATCAATTTGTTTAAAAAATTATTGACATATATCATTGACTAAATTCATTCTTCACTCTTAAAATGTTATTATGCTAAAAAAAAAAAAATAAATAACTACAATAATAAAATTATTTATTTTCTTTAAATGTGGCTCAACTTTGATCTTCCCATGTTATCACTTGAGTTTATTGAATTAGTGACAAAAAAAAAAAAAAAAAAAAAAGTCAATCAACCAGACCTTTATCAATTATTTTGCTATATATATAAATGAATGATCAAACTTTATATATTTTGAAATTCTAATTGGTTTCAAATGTACTAAAAGTTGAAATAGCATACAAATGTATATTGCGAAATTTAAAATTAAAATAATATATAAATAAACATGAAACAAAGTTTTTAATTTTTTTATTGAAAAACTTATAAAATTAGTTAAATTTAAAAAATAAATACAAACATGATTACTTTTGTAAAAAATTAGCAACTATAGAAATGTGTATTATCAAATATTATCACAAACTAATACTGTATTCACGAGTATTTATAATATAGTATTAAAATGTATTTGACTATGATGCAAATATTTTTAATTATTGAGTGAGAACCATTTTTTTATAATTTGTTTTTGAAATAATAATTAAACAAGTTTTTCTTTTAAGTGTGAAATTATTAAACTAAGTTTTCCTCAGTCTAATATGTCTTACCATGTATGATTCCTTGCTTACGTATTTCAGGGACACCAATTTTTTTTCTGTTAGAAACAGGTTGCGACTTGGAGGGGGCTTGTCTGTTCTCAATCTCACTTTTTCGGTAATGAAGTTGAGATTATCCAAAAGAAAAAGAAATATTTAATAAGATTTTTGTTCATGATGTTGACTTTGTAGCTGCCTGCCAACATTGACTTCGTGTTTCGTTTATTGAGTAGTGATTAATTTGGCATTTATTGTACTTAATGAGATTTAGGATAATCAAAGATGTAGACACATTATCAAATCTCAATTACATAAATATTTGCGTATGATTAAAATGTTTTGAATTCCATTCTTTCCACTTATTATTAAACTAAAAAAATATGTATGAATAACATTATTTCCCTTTTCAAAAGGTTCATTTCTGGAAAAACTGACGGATAGACACATTTCTGGAAAATATGGGTATGGAGATTTAGAAATTGTCAACGATATTTACTCGATTAGTTTCATAAAAGAAAATAAAATTGTCAACGATTGGTTTCGAAAAAGAAAAGAAAAAAGTGGAAGAAATTGGCCTACGATAAATGCAGTAGTGAGATGAAATTTGAAAATAAATATATATACTTGAAGTGTAAAAAGATGAAAGATTTTTACTCTTTTGAAATAATTTCTTCATTGAAAAATAAAATGCCTCTAGGATTAGACATAATTACTCTATGGAGTTTTCAAAATGATTTTTGGTTCTTGACATTTTTAATTTAATTTAATTTGGTCGGCCTTCAAAGTTTAGTATTTTGAATTTGATTTCTAATTGTTGTTTTTTTTTCAAATATAGTTTTAAATTTGTTGGTGAAATTTAAAGTTAGTTTCTAATTAATCTATGAGTACAAACACTAATAAATTAGGATGCACAGTTGTGGAGGAAAAACTAATATATATTAAAATTTCAAGGACGGTTGAGAATCTCACATTGATAAGATGAGAATATCTCCTAATGTTTAAAAGAAAGGTGGCTACTCCTCAAATTATTAATAAATTTTGAGATGGATGTTCATACTATTTACTATGATATCAAAACCCATCGAGCCTGAATAGTTATTTGGTTCCCTTCACAACAGAAATAAACTCTTTAAACTTTGGGAGATTTTTTTTTTTGGAAAAATAAAACTTTGGGAGATCTAGAGTATAGTTTATCCAATAAATAAATATATACTTTTTTGAAAAATGATACTAAATGAACTATTTTACAAAATAATTACTATACTTATTCAATATCATTGATTACATTTTATTTTTTTAAAAAAAGTGATTGTATTCATAATTATTTTTTAGATTTTACAAGTTTGTTGATTTGTTGTTTTTTTTTTTTTTTTTTCTAAAATCATTCATCCCCAACTGGGCCCAAAAAGCCTATGAAAGTGGGCCGGAAGACAAAGAATGGGCCAAAAATTAGGATGCACAGTTTCGGAGGAAACACCACGTCCCTACCCTGACACTTGTATTGAATGAGAAGAGAAGAAACATTTTAAAATTAGTATTTTTATATATTAACTTATTTTTATAAATTTGAAATTAGAGAATTATGTGTTTGGATGAGATTTTAATAAGAAGTTAGTTTGAGAAAGTATTTAAAAAATTATTTTAAGGAGTTAAAAATTAAAAATTGTAGCCAAAATCTCGTTTGGATGTGATTATTTTTGTAAAAGAGTTGTAGTAAAAAACTTGTTTGGATATAGACTTAAAATGAGTAGTTAGAAAAAAAGAATAATGTTTTTGAAACAAAGGTAATCACGCCGTCCCTAGGCTAGACACCGAAGATATCGAAGAAGTAATGTCACAAGTGGTCTCGAATCCAAGACCTTAAAGGGAGCATATCTTAAAACCTAAGTCTTCAACCACTGTGCATCCCTCGGAGACTACAAAAAAAGAATAATTAAAAATGGGTGATTAAAAATGAATTATTTTGAATGATTAGAAATGAGTAGTTAGAAATAATGAATTGTTTTGAGTAGTTATAAACTAATGAATAGAAATGAAGAGTTATTTTTAGTGATTACAAAATTTGTTTGAATGTAGTTTTTCGAGAAAGAATTAGTAAATCATAAATCTAAATCCTCTTTAAATAAGACAAACAAACACCCCAAAGTTCTTTTTATGTGTTCCTTTTTATTATTATTTTAATAAATAATATTATAAAATGATTCAAATTTGAGAGATTAGACATTGTGGTTGATTGCAACTTGAATAGAGTCTTTGAGTCCATTGAAAAATGAAAGTGCTATTTTAACAAATTTTAGCCATAAAGGATTCCTCCTAACTCTTGGAATATATCTGTTTGTTGACACAATTTTGGTCATCTCTTATCATTTTCAATCCAACCCCCAATCTTATATCCATTTAATACAACGCCCTTCTTTCCATCAACTTGCATATCATTTCATATATATGTCTTCTAATCATTTTTTTTCTTAAATTGCAGAAATTGACATAGATATTTTATTTTTAATAGACACATCAACGTTTATTAGTGGTAATCTAATTCAATTTCAATCTAGTTCGATATTTTATTTTTTTTTCTTTTTAAATAAGATTTGTGACTCCTCCCAATTTAAGCTTCTTTTTTTTTTAAGAGACCGTTGACACACTTAATTTCTGGCCCTCAAAATGCAAATATTATAAAACCACAAGGTCAATAAAGTGAATGGTCAGCTTTTTTCCATTGCCTTTCGTTGAATAATATCTCAAAATAACACACCCCATAAATGCAACCGTTAATATAAATAATATGTGCTTTTTTTTTTTTTATTGAAATTATAAGCTTTTCATTAATAATAATATATTAGGAAGGCATATAAACCATTCCCAATATGGTAGGATTGAACACAAGGGCAAAAAAATTTCAATAACTAAATTGATTTCTTATAATTGTGCGAGTTGATCTTCTTATAATTGAGAATGGAATAACCTAACATAAGAGACCGACTCAATAATTTAAACACTTAAATGATTGAATTTTCATAAACTTCGAAAATTAAACCAACGAACATAAACTCAATGACATACGTGTAACCACCAAAAAATAAGAAGAGACCTTCAAAAACTGTAGATGAATGAAAATCCATTCGAAAGTAATAGTAGTTTGACCTAATAATAGAGAAACTTTTATCAACGAGCTTTTCTTCAAAAACAAAAAAAAAGAAAAAAAGAAAAGAAGACAATATTAATATAATTAAAAACCAATTAGACGGGCTAGCAACTCAATTAAACTAAATAAAATCATATTGGGATTAAAAAGTAAACTCACTTAATTAATCATTTACCTATTTTCGTCTCATAATCATACTGTTTCATAAACACATGTTGATCAATTTTATATGGTTGATGGCCCCAGATAAGAAAAGAAAAATCTAATAATTGATAAGATACATGAACTACATTTATTATAGTCGTGGAGTATTTATGTAGCCTTTAACACATATATATTTGGTCCCTTTTTTATATTTAATCCAAGAATAAAGAACTAAAAAACGTCATTTTGAGAAGACATCTGAAATATCTCACATATTGAAAAGAAATATCTCACAAATTGTAAAGAAATATCTCACACCTGAAATATCTCACATATTGAAAATCATTGCTATCAACATTCATACCGAAGAAATTGGAAATCCATTTTATGGATGACAATTTTAGATACACGACCAGTAATCTTTTCATTCAAAAAAAAAAATCTCACATCGAGAAAAAGTGAAAGTTAATGTTAATAAAATTTATAGATTTTTGTTCTCCCAAAAAAAAATTATAGTTATAGTCTTTTCAAAAAAAATAAAATAAAATAAAAAATTATAGTTGGAACTTATTAGATGTATGGGTGTTTATAATAGATTTAGTTGTTATAATCTTCAATTTTAGTTAGGGTTTAAGATTAACTTTCTATGTAAAAAGATGGATGACTAACTCTTCCAATTACTCACTTCAAAATGGTATAGCTTTGCTTCTGTCTTCTGCTATATGTCATGTCTCTCAATTGGTGGTCATTTCTCATGAAGTATTTTAATTTTTCATTTCTCGTGATGTATTTTAATTTTTTATTTCTCAATTGGCGCTTGACTTCCGAGCACCATCATATCATATCATCCCAATTGGTGGAAGTTCAATTCCCTACAAACATTTCATCTAGGACTTAATTTTACTGGTTTCTTATTTATTTATTTATTTATTTTCTCTTTTTTACCCAATATATTTAAGCTGGACTCTATAACCTCCCACTTGAGGGAGACTATTAGATATTTAGATGAATTAATTTTAGTTAAGGTTTTAGATTTAGTTTTTCTATGTATAAATATATCTTAATTAAGTTTTTATTCTTCCAATTATTGAATTCAATAGAACTAATTCTTGTTGGAGCTAGTGTTTGGTTTATTTGGGTCGAGAGAACTGCCAAAGTTTTCAATAACCATCGAAAAAGCTTTATCTTAATGTTGTTTTTTGGTGCAAAAATCAAAACTTTTTAAATCTTAGGAAGATTATATGTATTTTCCTGAAGATTATATGTATCTTCAGGAAAATAAAAAAATTTGGGATATCAAAATGGGCTGTTACCAACCTATCTTCAAAGTCCTAAAAGTTTATCAATTTCTCTCAAACTTATATACGTATATTTCTTGGCCTAATTTAGAACTAATTAGTACATAGTCAAAAACCTAACTCAATTCACCTTTGATTTCTTATGGTTACTAATTTAGACCAATCCACTATTATACCTTCATATTGCTCAAGCTTATAAATATCTCCATGCATGCATCAATTCTCTCCATCCCCAACCAATTTAATTCAATTCCAACTTTCTCTTAATTTCTTAAGTATTTACACAAAATGAAACTCTCAAATCTACTCCTTTTGGCAGTTATGGTAACCATCTCTCATTATTTAGCCCATGCATTTGAAGTTGAAATGAACAACAAAGAGAATGCTACTTCCCCGGACGTCGAAACTATCGATCATCTTCCTTCGAAAAAAAGCGAAGATATTTCTCAACCGGATTCGCTCCGAGGCCTTCGGTTTAACTTCGAATCTCTGCAGAAGGCCGGATTGACGTGCCTCAAATATCCGAGAGTGTGCCGAGCGAAGGGCAGCGCCGGGCCAGATTGCTGCAAGGGGAAGTGTGTAAATGTGGAGAGGGATAGGAACAACTGCGGGATGTGTGGAAGTAAATGTAAGTACTCGGAGATATGTTGCAATGGAAGGTGTGTGAATCCTATGTTCAATAGGAAGAATTGTGGAGGTTGTAACAATGAGTGCAATAAAGGAAGCTTATGCGCCTATGGGATGTGTGATTATGCTTAATTAAGTTGTTAAGGTTATGGGATTTAGGGTTTATGTAATTGATATATGGTTTATTTGTGGATGCAAGGTCATTATTTTGTATCTTAATATTAATTAAGCTAGAAAAACTCTCATGATTAATTGTTTACGTGATAATATATTTATATTTTGATTATTTATTTATTTTTTTTTTTTTTGACTTCTTGGATAATAATTAAATAGACATGAATTTGGCTATATATATATATATATATATATATATTCTTTTTTAGACTTTTTTTATCATATAATAATTATTTCAACATTGTTTGGTATTGTATCATGAGCCAACTGATAAATAGTATTATTTTTTCTTAAAAAAAAGATACTTGAAATTCATTAGAAAAAAATATAGGTACAATTATAACATAACTAGAAGTAATAAGTTCAATCCATGAATATAAAAGATCAGATGGTATATTTCCTGACAATATTCAAGATGAGTACAAATTAGTTTGACCAGTATATATATATATTAAAATTAACATAAGAAAATATCTCTAATGGATGGCTTTCAAATATAAATGATCATAAAACGTAAATGATTTTTTTTGTCTCTTACACAAAAAAGCCATATTGGGTATGACATCTATCTTCTCAAAGAGACAATAACCTTTACTATGAGAAAGGTTTGAATAATATTTATGAACCATTAAAATGAAGGGGATCGGATACGACAAGCTGTTAGAAGAAGAAAGAGGAAGTGAATATTACATAACGTCACTTGATGTATTAAAAGTGGAAATCATATTGATATATGATATTGAGTGACTTTATTTTTTGTTTGATCAAAAAGATCTCATACAATTAATGAAAATATTAGAAAGACATTACAAACATGGGGAGATAGAGTTGTTCAAACTCAACCTTTATTCATGCACACATAAGTTAAAAGCCAAAAAAAGAGAGTTTTGGGCCAGTAACCAAGATGTTACAAGTTCGAATCCCTAAAAGATGAGGTTCAAAATAGGTTGCATCGACGAGGGTTAAAAACAGAACAAAAAGTGGCAACATATGCTTTCAGTCAACAAACTGTACTCAAGACGAAATAATATGATGAAACTAGCGAAGGCCAAAGCACTGACAAACCAAGGAGTCCATGACTTGAATTATAATGCAAGAAGAAGGCAGTGCAGAATGCCATATTCATGAAGGCTATAGAGATCAAGAGCGTTGCGAGTCCCCAAAAAAACTTCCGCGGCAACGACTTAAAGAAATCAATTTGCGTAACCCGCAAAGTGAGTATCGACAAGAATATGAGAATCGAAATGGTTGAGGACATTCAAAGCCAGAGTATCTAAGATCAGAAACACTTGGAGTCCATTTTTGTGCTTGAAAATGACGACGCCTGTTTCTTGGTTGTTGCCTCCTGGTAATGTGAAGGCTGCTGTGTAAACCACGGTGGCTATCAAAGTTACCACCAACATGCAAGGCTTGCAGTTCTCTTCATCCACTCTTCACCATTTTTTTGAAGCTCTTTGTGTTGGTCTCTGAACATTTCCCATTTCTTGTTTACGTCTGTAGAAGGAACTGCTACTAACTTCTCGACCTCCTTCAATTACAATATTCATATACATCATGTTATCTAATATGATATCAATACGAGTATTTGACATTATACTTGATTAACAAGTTGAGTCACAGAAATTGAATTAAATTATATGTGGATATCGTTTTTTTTTTTATTATAAAAAATGTGAGGATATATCTACTCTGAATTGAATCAATACTCTCTAAACAACTAAAATGTCTAAGAACAAATCTTTTAGACAACTAACCTTTATTTATATATATATATATCTGTGAGTCAGTGATTGGCAACTCGACTATAACACTTGAATATCAATAAACCTTCGACCTATTCTCTTTGAATTTGATTGCTAATCACTAAGTCAATCTATGATGATTATTACGATAAACGTACCGATCTCTCAGTCGAATACATGGAGCCCAGAAACTTACAATAAACCCTAAGAACAAATCATTGTTTTGGACACAAAACTCAGTTCTAGTACCCACAGATTAAAACTCCAAGCATAAAAGTGAAGAAACTGACCAGGAACATTTTAATTAAAATTTTTTTTTTTAAATTGTTTAAAAACAAAAGGGTTCACTCATTGATGCCCTAGCAAGAAATGGAGAAAAAACTAAGTTGAGAGGAAAAGGCCATCCATCCATCCACTTTAGGGATCTTCACTTCATCATCATAATAATAATAAATAAATAAACTAATAAAAAAACAAAGCTACAAAGCAACACATCAAACAAACATGCATTAAAAAAATGAACAAAAATAACTTTAAAAAATGAACAAAAAAGGGGTGGTTAGAAAAATAGACCAGCATCAGAGGAAAACGAGAGGGCTTTGAACTGGGACTCAATCCTTTGAAGAAAAAGCACAGCATCTCTAAAGGGTTTAGAAAGTTCTTGTTC
>JBBMKA010000005.1:8142655-8171321 GCA_037833695.1 Sechiopsis laciniata | reverse complement strand
TGCTAGATGATGTGACTTGCGTACTGTACCCCAGTTGGGGATTCTTACTGAGTGCCTTCGTACTCACCCTTATTTCTGCAGTTTTTCCACCAGGTAACTTGGGACAACACCAGGGCAACTAGAGGAGGAGCTGGCTGATCATGAGAGTCCATCGCATAGTCTCTTTCAAATATTTTATGATTTCAACATGATTAGACTGTTTTAGAGAATTGTATTAGAACTGTTTTAATATACTCTGGCCAGAGGCTTTAAATTGTATTGGTTTTTAATAAAGGTTTTTGGATTGCCATTTTACTATCAAATGTTTAAGTTTTTGTTATTGTCTTACTTGTCGAATTTAAAGGTTTTTAAATTCATGCATGCTGAGTAAGAACCAGGTTTAGGAATATTTTAGAGTCGGGTTCTTACATTGGAGCATATGTTGGCCTACACAAACTACGCCGATCCAGGTACGCATACCTAACAAGACTCGAAAAGGTGTCCACTGATTCACAGTTGGTGGGAGGCTCTCGGCACCGAACTATGGCAGCCTGTTTATACCAACGCCTGAAGCTAAGGTCGTCCCAAGGTAGGCTTACACCAAGAAAAGGACCCCGCTCTAGCAGGCTACAGACTAGCCTTATATCGGGGTGGTAGCTACTCCACACCCGACTGCTGGGGGCGAGAAACTAATCCTCACTGGTCTCGACCTGTGGGGATAACATACGTCGTGTCCACTCTCAGCCTCTAGATGATGACAACCTAACAACCTCTATCTAAGAGTGATAAGGACCAATTTTAAACAGTAGCCAATAGTCATCGAACATGCATAAAAGGTACCCTAACAAGATACTACAGTCTCAGGTTACATTAGTGCTACATGCCATGCCCTAACAGATCATTCACAAGGTTCCAATATAACAGAAACAATACGTGCAGTCAATACAAGCCAATCACCATAAAATCCTATCCACTAACACAGACTCATAAAACAGTAAAGCAAGCAGGCAAGCATACAATCAGTGAAAATCACGTAGGGTCCACACCACCCACGACAAGGAACCCTTACCTGAAGTAATTACAGAACAACACTAAATGCTCCTTGAGCTACAGTTACCAACACGTACAAAACACAACCTATATAGCAAATATAAATAATTAATTAACATCCAAACAGCCAACTAAATAACCAAGAGACACAAAGGAATGGAGGTTACCTAGTCGAACGAGAGGTTTGTCACCACAAGACCTCAGTTGAGGAGAGGACACAATACGGCTGCATTGACAGAGGGCTGGCACGGTGAGCATGTGAGGCACGGGCGTGTGTAGCAGCTAGACTGGGCGACATGGTGCTGCGATCGGCTGGCAGGCTATGCATCTCCACAAGGGTGTGAGGCAAGGCGAAGTAGCTGGGATGCGGTCGGCTGCGGGCGTGTTGCTATAGAGCTGCTGGGTGAGGCAAGGTCGCAGTTGGGCGTGTCGCAACACAAGGGATGCACAGTGATGCACTAGGGCGAGCGGGTTGTTGTGCAGATGCAGGGCTGGGCTGCGGTGCGGCGTGCGAGCGACTGACAGCGAGCAGGCAAGGCATGGCTGCGGCAAAGCGAGCGGTTGGGCGCGATAAGGATCAGCGATGCGTGCGGGCTGGTGCGTTGGGCTGCTCGATGAGGTGATGATCGGTGGCTAGGGCTTCGTGATGGCGATCGGCGATGGGATTTGGATGAATGAAGGGAAGAGAAATTGATGGAGAAGGGGGAAGGGAAATTGGCTCTGGCTTTTTATCTATCCAAGCTCAAACTCTTTTTTTTTTCTTTTAATTAACAAAAATGCTTTTCCTTCTAAACTTGCAAAGATGGTCCTATTGACCTGAAACCACAAAAATAGCCCATAACTGAATAAAATACAAAAATGACCCTGGAACTCAATAAATTACCAATCTGACCCCTAAGATGAAATTACCAAAATGCCCCTCAAGGCTAAAACTGCCCTGACGGCTCAACGAAACAATTGAATTAACTATGATACATACTTGAGGAACCAGGATGAAAACTTGGGCCGTTACAATACTCCCTCCTTTTATGACTTTGGTCCCTGAAAGTCCCTAAGACTAAAACAACTCCGGGTAGTGAGTCCTCATCTCATCTTCCAACTCCCAGGTTGCTTCCTCTTCTTTCTGACATCTCCACTGTACTTTAACCAAACTAATCTCTTGGTTACGCAAGGTCTTGCGCTCCCAGGCTAAAATCTGCACAGGCTTCTCCTTAAAGCTCAAGTCTTTATTTAGCTCTAACGGCTCAAAGTCAACAATATAAGAAGGGTCTACCACATACTGATGTAACATCGAAACGTGAAATACACTATGCACCGCTGCCAAGGGTGGGGGTAAAGTCAAATGGTAAGCAACCAAACCAATATGCTCAAGGATCTCGAAGGGCCCAACAAACCTAGGACTCAACTTCCCACGCTTACCAAACCTCAAAACACCACGCATCGGTGCCACTTTAAAAAACATATGCTGGCCAACCTTAAACTCCAAATCTCTACTTCGAACATTAGCATACCTTTTCTGTTTACTCTGCGCTGTCAACATACGAGATCTGATCTTCTGAACTGGGTCATTAGTCAGCTGTAGCAACTTAGGACCCAAAACCTGTCTGTCACCAACCTCTTCCCAAAACACTGGAGACCTACAACGTTTGCCATACAAAGCTTCAAACGGGGCAATCTGAATGGTCGACTGATAACTGTTGTTGTAAGCAAACTCCATCAGATACAGATACTGGTCCTAACTACCTGGAAAATCTAACACACAGGCTCGCAACATATCTTCTAAAATCTGGTTCACCCTTTCTGTCTGGCCATCTGTCTGAGGATGAAACACGATACTGAAGCTGCACTCAATGCCTAAACCCTTTTGGAGTTCTCTCTAGAAATGAGAAGTAAAATGAAAATCCTGATCAGACACAATCTTCATTGGCACCCCATGGTACCGAACGATCTGCTCTAAAAATAACTATGCTCATTACTCCACGATATAGGTGATCCTACCGGGAATGAAGTGTACACTTTTGGTCAACCGATCAACAATAACCTAGATCTGAGTAAACCTTCTTGGTGTCCTTGGCAACCCAGATATGTAATCTATGGAGATCTCCTCCCATTTCCACTGAGGCACACTCAGTGGCTACAACAAATCTGCTGGTTTATATCTGGGAGCCTTCACTTGTTGATAAGTGAGACATCTGCTGATAAACTCTGCAATCTCTCTCTTCATGTTCCTCTACCAAAATGTTTGTTTAAGATCATGATACATCTTGGTATCTCCTGGGTGCCAAGTAAACGGGGAACTATGAGCCTCAGTAAGCAATTCAGCTCGCAGTCCAGCGTCGGCTGGCACGCAAAGGCGACCTCTAAATCTCAAACCTCCATCTGGTGCTACAGAAAAATCAAAATCTCCATCTACCTGAACCCTAGCAACCAACTTGCTCAACTTAGGATCATTCAGCTGGCCATCAATAATCCTCTACCTGATCGAGGGCTGAACAGTCAACTGGCTACCCTGGCAGTAACCTCTCCCAACAACACTGCTATACCAGCTCGCTCAAACTCTTTCTATAATAGAAGCTGGGAACTCAACAAAGTTGTAGAATGCGACGTCTTTCTACTCAAGGCATCAGCCACAATATTGGCTTTACCCAGGTGGTACAAAATCTCACAGTCATAATCCTTGACTAACTCAATCCACCTCTTTCGCCTCATATTTAACTCTTTCTGAGTGAAGAAGTACTTGAGACTCTGATGATCCACGAACATCTGAATTTTCTCTCCAACAGATAGTGCCTCTAAATTTTTAGTGCAAAGATCACTGCTGCCAACTCCATATCATGAGTCAGGTAGTTCTGCTCATAAGGCTTCAATTAACGAGAAGCATACGCAATCACCTTGCCATGCTACATCAACATGCAACCTAAGCCGAACTTGGATGCATCCCTGTACACTACAAAAACACCTTGCATCGCTGTACACTACAAAAACACCTGTTCCCTCTAGAACTACCAAAATTGGGGCTGACGTTAAACTGTGCTTCAACGTAGCAAAAATCTTATCACAACTGGAATCCCAAACAAACTCAACCCTCTTCCTCGTCAATTGAGTAAGGAGTACTGCTTTAGCGAAAAAGTCTTTAACAAAATGTCGGTAATAGCCTACCAAACTCAGAAAGCTGTGAATCTTTGCAACGATAGTCAGCTTGGCCCATGAACTCACTACATCAATCTTAGTGGGGTCTACTGCAATACCATCTCTCGAAACCATGAGACTTAGAAAGGCCACTTGCTCTAACCAAAAGTCACACTTGGAGAACTTGGCATACAACTAATTCTCTCTAATCGCTGTTAATACTTGTCTCAAATGGGAGGCATGATCCTCCCTGGTCTTTGAATAAATCAAAATGTCATCTATGAACACGATGATGAAGCTGTCCAAGAATGCCTTGAACACCCTATCCATCATGTCTATAAATGCTGTTGGAGCATTGGTCAGCCCGAAGGACTTGACCACAAACTCGTAATGACCATACCTCAATCTGAACACCGTCTTGGGGATGTCTGCATCCCTAATCCTCAACTGATGATAACTAGACTTTAAATCTATCTTAGAGAACACAGAAGCTCCTTGAAGCTGACCAAATAAATCGTCAATGCGAGGCAACGAGTACTTATTCTTCACTGTAACTTTATTTGGCTCTCTATAGTCTATGCAAAAGTGCATCAAACTGTCATTCTTTTGGTGTTCCCCACGGGGACACACTAGGACCGATGAACCCTCTGTCTAACATCTCCTACAACTGAACCTTTAGCTCTTTCAACTCAACTAGCACCATACGGTACGAAGCCTTCGAGATAGGGAGAGTCCCCGACTCGAGCTCAATTGTGAAGTCCACTCCTCTTAGTGGAGGCAAACCCAGTAACTCCTCAGAAAAAACATCTGCAAACTCCTGAACCACTGGTGCTTGATCAACAGTCAACGAAGGGCGACCTTCCCCAAACATCTTTGCCAAATAACCTCAAGCTCTTCGAACTAACAAACGACGAGCTTTTAATGTAAAAATCAACGATGGGCAAACTCCACTCTGGACACCGCAAAACTTGAAGCTTTGCTTCTTGGGTGGCCTGAACATGACTTCTTTCTGGCAGCAATCGATCAATGCGTGGTTCTCTAATAACCACTTCATACACAGGATAACTTCAAACCCGCTCATAGGCAGAGCTATGAGGGTAGGTGCTAATATCTCTCTGGATACCAGGATCCGGCAGTCTCTAACTTTCTCTCTAGCAAGCATACTAACTCCTGAAGGAGTTGTAACACACAATTCGAACTATAGAGGTTCTAGTTCCAAACAAGCTTGACTAATAAACGATGTAGAGATAAACGAATGGGTCGATCCCGTATCAAACAATATAAATGCATAATGACCTAAAATAAGTAAGGTACTTGTGACAGCTGCATCAGTTCTGTCGGCCTCTTGTCGAGTCGTGGCGAACACGCGGCCCTACTGTTTAGTCGGTCTGTTATCTGTTCCAACCTGTGGGCACACTCTAGCAATGTGCCCATCCTTACCACATTTATAACATGCTCTGGGAAATGCTCCACACAAACCATAATGAGTCTTACCACAAGTTCGACACTAGGATGGCTGTCTAACTGCACCCTGCTGGTGGCCCTACTGACGCCTCTAGTCTCTGCCCTGAAACTTGCCCTGACAGCGCTGCTGCTAACCTTTTGCCCAGGAAGTCTTAGAAGGCTCAAACTTTCTTTTCTGACCAGAATTAGAGGTCGTACTCAGAACTGCTACGTCTGGAGCTTTTATGGTCTGATACTTCACATTGTAAGTCTTGGCCAAGGCCACGGCCCTAGCATAGGTCTATGGTGCAAGTGCTCGAACATCTTGAGCAACCTCCGCCCTAAGCCTTGCAACAAACTACCTAATTTTCAGCTCCTCAGTGGCTATCAGTTCTGGGGCAAAATAATTATGCTATGAAAATCTCTTCTTATAACTGGTAATAGTATCATCCCCCTGCTTCAGATTAGCAAAGGCCTCTACCATCTTCTACTGAGCTTCCTCACTGATATACTGAGTCTGAAACTCGATCTTGAAGAACTCCCAGGTGGCTGGTGGAGACCGTACTGGTCTAGCCCTCTTAGTGGACTGTCCCTACCAGATGGCTGTCTCTGTCAACACGTGTGCTGCACACCTCAGCCTCTACATATTCGGGTAACCCATGGCGTGAAAGACGTACTCCAGATGAGCACACCATTTTGCTGCTACTAGTGGGTTCTCAGAAGCATTAAACTCTCTGGGCTTCCACTTCACTAAGTCCTTAAGCCACTTGCCACCCTCGGCAGCACCCTCAGAAATGTCTGGCTCAACTACGGGCTCCTACTGAACTGGCAGAGCTGGGCACTCTCTGCCCCACTGGGGGAACTACCGCACCACCAGGTGGTGCCTACTGGAACATCTGAGCAAACTAGGCCATCTGTGCCTGGGTCTTTGCCTGCTGTGCTGCCAAAGTGCCTGAGTCTCGACTCTATGCTCGACAAACATGCCGGTAACCATCTCACGCATGGCCACAGTAAACTTCGCTCTAGGAACGGCACTCTGAGGTTAAATAGTCTCTACTCCTCCCTTCTGCAAGGCAACAGCCGGGGCCAAAGGTGGCCTGATAGTCAAAATAACTTTAGACGTTGTCTCCTCAATATCCAGCTCGGTGCCACCACCTCTATTGGTGGCAGCCGACGTTCTAGCTCCACTACGTGTAATCGACATCTCTCGTGATCTACACCCAAACCACACTGAGTTAGTCCACGCTCGGACCAACACTACCAATAACATGTAAAGACATGTAAGCTAGATGCAAGTACTGTAAACAAACCCTTAAAATAATTAACTTCTGACATACCTAACGGCTGTTGGAGTGTTGATGATCATGGAAACAACGACCTAACTCAGTAGGCCAGTCTACATAATCTATGACTCTAAGCTTTGATACCAACTGTAAGAACCCGACTCTAAAATAGTCATAAAAGTGGTTCTTACTCAGCATGCATGAATTTAAAACCATTCAAATCAATGGAAAAACTAGAATGAACTTAAACATTTCCAAAAGAGTAAACAGTCCAAACATAAAAATTATCCAAAAACGGTTAAAGCCTCTAGCTAGAGATTTATTTAAAATAAACAGAACATAATATTCCTAGCAGGAACTCTGTTTCCAACTAAATGCTGAATAAAAGACTCAAATATAAATAACAGAGTAAATGCCAGCGGACTCCCATGATCCATTAGCTCTTCCTCTAGCCGTCCAAGTGCTGTCCCAAGTTACCTGGTGGAAAATCACAGAAATAAGGGTGAGTACAAAGGCACTCAGTAATAATCCCCTGCTGGGGTATGTAGGTAAAAGCCACATCATCTAGCATCCTAGCATATATGCAATACAGATTACCAACAGGTACATAGCATGAGTCATCAACATGACTCCCAAACTTCGAGAGTCTCTAACTTTCGGGTAAGGGATCAGCTCTCTAACTGATTCTGGACACTTAGGAGAATACCCAAGCATCTGGCTCTAAACAGGACAAGGATGGTGTACTGATGACATAGCCCGAAGGAGCTATCCTCTTGGTATCTAATGCGTGTGCGCACACACAGCATGCTACTGCAAACTGGGGCATATGTAGGCCTACACAAACTATGTCGGTCCAAGTATGCACGCCTAACAAGACTCAGAAAGGTGTCCACTGATCCACAGCTAGTGGGAGGCCATCGGCACAGAACTGTGGCAGCCTGTTCACACCAACGCCTGAAGCTAAGGTCATCCCAAGGTAGGCTTACATCAAGGAAATGACCCCGCTCTAGCAAGCTACAAACTAGGCTTATGTTAGGGTGGTAGCTACTCCACACCCGACTGCTAGGGGCAGGAAATCAATCCTCATTGGTCCTGACCTGTGGGGACAACATACGTCGTATCCACTCTCAGCCTCTAGATGATGACAACCTGACAGCCTCTATCTAAGAGTGATAAGGATCAATTCTAAACAGCAGCCAACAGTCATTAAACATGCATAAAAGGTACTCTAATAGGATACTACGGTCTCCGGTTACATCAGTGCTATATGCCATGCCCTAACAGATCATTCACAAGGTTCCAACATAACAGAAACAATACGTGCAGTCAATACAGGCCAAACACCACAAAAACCTATCCACTAACACATGCTCGTAAAACAGTAAAGCAAGTAGGCAAGCATACAATCAGTGGAAATCACACAGGGTTCACACAACCCACGACAAGGAACCCTTACCTGAAGTAATTACAGAACAACAGTAAATGCTCCTTGAGCTACAATTACCAACACGTACAAAACACAACCTAAACAACAAATATAAATAATTAATTAACATCCAAACATACAACTAAAAAAACCAAGGAACACAAAGGAAGGGAGGTTACCCAGCCAAATGAGAGGCTCAGCACCACAAGGCCTCGGTTACGGCGAGGACACAGCACGGCTGCGCTGATAGAGGGCTGGCACGGTGAGCTTAGGCAGCAGCGAGGCTGGGCGACACGATGCGGCTGGATGTGTCTCTGCACAAGGGCTGCAAGATGATGAGCTGGGGCGAGCGGGCTGCTGTGCGGATGTGGGGCTGGGCTGTAGTGTGGCGTGCGTGCGGCTGGCAGCGAGTAGGAGAGGTGTGGCTGAGGTGAAGCGAGCGGCTGGGCACGAAAAGGATCAACAATGCGTGTGGGCTGGTGCGTTGTGCTGCTCGATGAGGTGATGATAGGTGGCTAGGGCTTAGTGATGGTGATCGACGATGGGATTTGGATGAAGAAAGGGAAGAGAAATCGATGGAGAATGAGGAAGGGAAATTGGCTCTGGCTTTTGATCGATCCAAGCTCAAACTCCTTTTTTTCTTCTTTTAATTAACAAAAATGCTTTTCCTTTTAAACTTGCAAAAAATGGCCATGTTGACCTGAAACCACAAAAACAGCCCATAACTGAATAAAATGCAAAAATGACCCTAGAACTCAATAAATTATCGATTTGACCCCTAAGCTGAAATTACCAAAATGTCCCTCAAGGCTAAAACTGCCTTAATGGCGTAACGAAATAATCAAATTAACTATGAAACATACCTGGGGAACCGGAACGAAAACCTGGGCCGTTACACCCTGACTACGGAATAAATAGAGAATAGTCTGACTTTGACTATATAAAACTGAGTCCAATAAGAGTTGTGGAGAACTTGGCATACCACTGTCGTGATGCCTGTTTCAAACCATAAGTAGACTTGTTCAGACGGTAAACCAACCCATTACTTGAGGAATTCGTAGCAATGAGCTTATACCCCAAAGGAAGATCCATGTAGACTTCCTTATCCAACTCACCATTGAGGAAGGCGTTGTTCACATCCAGTTGGACTAGGGGCCAATTATTTGAGATTGCTAACACAAGCAGAATACGTACAGTTACAAGTTTTGCCATAGGGGTAAAGGTTTAAATGAAGTCTAACCCTTCCCGTTGTGTGTATTCTTTGCTACTAATAGTGATTTGTATCGTTCAACCAAACCATCTGCTTTATACTTGATTTTGTAGACCAACCTACAACCAACTGGCCGCTTATTTTCTGGTAAAGGAACTACCTCCCATGTTTTGTTCAAATCCATAGCCTTGATTTCTTTATCCATGGTTTCTTGCCAAGCCAAATGGGGCACAACCTGGTGATAATGTTGAGGTTCAAACGTTGATGAGACTTACAAACAAAATTTCTTGAAATCCCTACCAAGGGACTTATAACTAACATGATTTTGCAAAGGGTACCGTGTAGATAGTTTTGGTGATTGACCTCGAGCCAACAAACCACACTGATAATCGCTCAAATATGATGGTTTTTTAGAAATGTTTGAAGATCATCGAATCTCGCCTTCATTGTGAACCACAACTTGTTCGTCGCTAGAAGAATCAACAATAAGCGGTAAACTTTCAACAACATCTGGCGGGTTTGGAACTGAAACTGGCGAACTTTCTTCAAAACCAACAACAAGTGAACCATGAGCAACAGTTGATGGATTCTGGATCTAAAACTAGCAAACTTTCATCCACAACAGGCATAAGTGTCAGTTCACCCTGATCAATACAACACTCATTCAAGGTGTTAGGCAACATAATTGTAACATGAGCTGGAATAACCCCTGTTGAAAAAAATTAAGTCTTTGCCCTTCATGCACATCTAATTTGTGAAAAGGATAGATATTCTCATGAAAAACAACATCTCTAGAGACAAAAACTTCATTGGTCTCTAAATTAAACAACTTAAAACCTTTCACACCTGGACGATATCCCAAAAAAGTTGAAGGAATAGCGCGAGCTTAAAATTTATGTCTATGGGCTAAGAGTGTAGAAGCATATGTGAGACACCCAAATGTTTTGAGAATCAAGTAGTCTACTTAAGTTCCTTTAAGAAGTTCGAAGGGGGTTTTCAATCCCAACACTGGAGAAGGTGTTTGATTTATCCGGTGCACGACCGTCAAGACACACTCATTCCAATAGTGGAGGGGGCTTTTGGATTGAAAAAAAAGTGCTCGAGCCACATTCAATATGTGTTGGTGTTTTCTTTCCACTACTGAATTCTTTTCTGACCTGCTCACACAAGAAAATTGATGTTCCACGCCTTTTTGCAAAAATAATTGTGTGAAGGCTAACTCAGGTGCATTGTCTGAACGAAAAATCTTTATAGTTTTCTAGAACTACGTTTCCACGAGTTTGAAAAATTGAGGAACGATGTTAACTACATCCGAATTATTTTTAAGCATAAAAACCCATGTGTACCTACTACAATCATCAACAACAGTCAAGAAATAACAGTGTCCCATATGTGAAACGGTAGAAAACGGTCCCTAGTTATCAACATGGATCATATCAAATATTGCACGAGAGCTTTTATGGTTTGAAATGAACTTCAAACGATTTTGTTTGGCCAAGGGACAGACATCACAATGAGATAGGTCTATATGGGGGAGATCTAGAACATCTTTTAAAGCCGTAAGTCTTGAATAGATGGATGGCCAAGGCGTGAATGCCATAAAGAAACTAAATTAGAACTTTTGATGGTGTAAGCAGAGTTTGAACAGGAATGCACAATAGAGCCATCTAACACATAAAGGCCTACATAGATTCGAACTTTCTCAATTATTTTAGAAGATTGTTTATCCAAAACTAAACAACCATCCACGGAAAAAGTGACAGCAAAATTTATCTCAACAGTCAAAGCACTAACAGACAATAAGTTATAAGTGAACTCTGGAACATACAAAACAATTTTTAAAATAATGGACTCAGTTAACACTACAGTACTAGCATGATGCACACTAATCCTCTTCTTATTTAGCCAAATCACACTACTTTCAACAGGTTTCATACTAGAGAAAATGTGCTTTAAATAACAAATATGAGTGGAAGCACTTGAATAGAGAATCCATTGACATTGAAAGTTTAGCATACCTGTCTAGTGAAAGAGGGAGTGTGCTGAATGTGTTGCACTACGATTAGGTGACATAAACTTGTTCTGAAGATTATCCACAATAGCAACTGAAGAACAAAACTCTGTTGATTCAACAACATGAACCATAGCAGTGGAATAAAAACAACTCTGATTGACGGTGTTTGTTTGTAGAAACTACAACACAACATCCAAAATAACAATAATAATTTTGGACAAAATGATGAAGCTGGATGCGGAAGAATAAAAAGCCACAAAATGATGAAACATGACTGCCTGCGACTGACGAGCGCTTGCAGAGGGAAAGGCCAGCAGCAAAAAAAAACTTGCGGTATAAAGATGCCTACAAAAAAAGGCAATGAAATTGACCACGTGTACTCATCGCTGAGATTTGAAAACTAATTGATAGAATCGTCTAAAAAAGGGAGGGGCCTGCAACAATTTGATGTACAGGAAAACCTCTGACGCAGACTAAAAAAACAGCCTGGAATTGCAATAGCTTGGGAATGGTGATGCTGCAACAACTTTATGAGATTTTTTTTTTTTAAGCCAATAATTTCAATTGGAAAACTTTCTTTATAGAAGCAATTGAAAATAGAAAGCAATAATGGCAATTGATTTTTGCAGCCATTATTGTTGAATCTGAATGAAAAGAAACATAAATAAATCTGCAAATAATATTGGGGAAGGCAATACTAAAAATGGGTGTTGAAAAAGGTAACTAAAATCAGAAAATGGAATGAAGATTGATAACTCTCAAATAGAGCACATTTTAGGTTATTCTATTCTTCATTATTCTAAGGTTCAAGGGGAATAATTGGGTTATAATATGTAAATTGCGAGTAAAAACCACTAGAAGTCGCATGCATTCATGAATTAGCATCAGAAGCACAGTTTCACATTTTTAGCATAAATATTGTATAAACTGTGCTAAATCAATGCCCAATGTAGGAAATGCGAAGCTTAACCACGGGAAGGACAAATCAACGCGAACGGTGACAAGCAGCGCAAGAAAGTGCTAGACCATAATACAAACACGTTCGAATGGTCACGCCAACAAGGAAACAAATGAACAATCAATCAAGCAATTATTTTGGCGTCAATCAAATAAATCCCTACGGAAATCAAGAGATCCTGTATTTATTTTATAGCTCACCTAAGCTTGCTGACCAAGTAATTCATTTATGTAAATAGTAAGAGGGAAGCCGAGGTTCGTTGAGCTGGTTAGTTAGCCAAAAGCCAATCTTAAGGAGAAGCACCCGATGGTGTTCGTGGAAGCCGATGACAAGGGGACTGTACACTTCACAATCGCACTAATTCTAACTTTTTATTGTTTTTCTTAGGAGTAGTTTATAGTTGTGAACATTTAGTAGGAGTAATAAAGTTAGCTGATTTTAACTTCGTACATGTGTTTATTGCTATGATGTGTTATAGGGATTGTCGATGAGGATTTATTTGTAGAAGCATGTTAGGAGTGTAGGTTATCATGTTTTACATTGCTACATTTTAATTAATACACATGCGTTGATTAGCTACCCACGTATGTAACCTGCGGCAAGCTCGGAAGAAGGAGCCGCAGGATGATCTAGTATGCTACGTTTGGATTGGGTGAAAGTCTTTTCACCATTCGAAGTGTTAGGGATAACTTACTAATGCTTGTGTTGCCATGAGTTAGTATGAAGATTGCAGCAGAAGCTAGATCTGCCATAAATCATTAAGTGCGGAAGTTACTTTTTAGATCAGGGAAGCAAGAAACTTGATAACTAGTTCCGCATTGTTAGGATCTTTTGCAACTGTTTTCTTAATACTCATTGCATTCATGTTTAATTCTTTACTTTATTTGCATAATTCTCAAGATAGAAGTACTTGTTCTAACCTCAATCCCTATGGAGAACGACAAATATAAATACTTATCACTTATTGCATAATCAACTGCGTATACTTGCTTATTAATGCGATTCGAAGCGTAGAACTTAGTTTCACAATTAGAATTAATTATTAGATTATTTATACCGCACCAAATATCCCGCAGCTAAGTTTTTGGCGTCGCTGTCGGGGATTGATTGTTTAGAATTAGAATTTTTAATTTAAGAGTAGTTTTTATTGCTAAAAAGGTTGAACACTTGTATTTTAGAGGAACCGAGATTCAAGACAATACAAACAACATGGAAAGAAGTCTCAATCGCATTACCACAAGCACGAGCGTCAAAGATGACACTCTATTACTTTGTCAATTAGCAATGGAACAACACTATAAACCCACAACAAACATGTTTTTATCAGTAACAAGGCTATGAGGATGAGACACACACAATAAACTTCTATTCAGCGTATCCTAACTGTGAACAGTAGTCGCAGTTTGAGGGAAGTTATAGCAGTATCTTCCAGCATCAATCTGGTTCACTAGAAGATCGCAGCAACATGAGACATACATGGGAAGCTAGGAGTCATGAACCTAGAGGACTAATGTACAATCATGGACAGTCTTCTGCGGGCACAACCATAGAAGAAGAAGAACAGCTACGATGAAAGAAATGGATGAGGGACAATGGTATAATACTAGAACCTCAACTGCCTAATCACGAGCACAAACACTCTCTAGGGGAAAGTATGAAGAAAAGCGCAGCCTACAATACTAATAAAGAAAAGACATATCTGAGGGCTGATGTACTTAATGCAGCATCAGCCGTGGAATTTTTCGATGAGATTGAACCTGAACTCTCATGGGAAGATTTTTTGGCTGGCTATGATCAAACAAGAGAAAAAGGCTAAAGCTCTGAGGCGCGTAGAAGAAATATAGAAGGAACAAAGGAAACGTTTTCAACAGCAGATGAAGCTTAGGTAAGGGTCACCACCCTAGAAGCTGAGATTAAGGCAAATGAAGAAGACAAATTACAAAATTTGCGATATCAATAGGAGGAGGATGCCTGGGAAAAGTTCGCCGCCATGGAAGAGGTTGTAAAGGCAAAAGAAGACAATTCCAAAGTTAACACTGGGCAACTTTCCATTGATGAAAGCCAAGATGAGGATGAAAGTTCTCAACCATTTAGCATAGTGAGTAATGAACCTGCAGAGCCAATTATCAGAATTCCACATCAAACCAATAGGGGAGATGTAAAGCCAACTAGTAAGTAAGAGAAAAGTATTAGCACACTAACCCATGGGCGACTCGCAATGATACCCATAGTTTTTATGCTATCAGAACAATATATACAGCAGGAATTGATTTGTTGAGAAAGCGACACATGGGCAATTCAACTGAGCTATAAACTGATACAACAAGTCCTATCAATGCTGATAAGGGTAGGACAACCACGCATCAAGGCGCAATATGAAGAAAGGCAAGAGAAGGTTATCAAAGATGGCGTAGCTCCTAAGATATATAAATGGCCAAGGCAAGGAAAACTGCACCGGATGGAATTAGCACAAGGTTCCACCCAGATCCTGCTTAGTAGCATTCTTAGAATGCAAAAATCTGGTATTTTTACTTTGTGCAAAATTTTACAGCAATTTTTCTTTTAGAAAGTTTTTTCATTTATGTAATTTTCCTTTTCAGTTATTTCCTTAGTTTCCTTTATTGACGTAGTTTAGGAAAGGATTGGTATGATTTGAAAATCTGTGTAGAAAATTTAGAAGTTACATTTTGTGATTATTACATTCCTTACGTATGAATTTTTTATAACTCTCAATTAGAGAGTTATTTAGTCCTCCATTAGGGTGTTTTATTGAAGAAATCATGCATTATTATTACACTTTAATGCATAAAACCACCTTGGAATAGGGAATTAATCTTAAAATACATTGCATATAGGATAAGAGGCAAGGACTAGAAAAGTTGAATAGTAAAGAGTTTTTGGGCTGAAAAGTCGATGTTTGTAGCATTCTCTATAGCATTTCAAGAATCTTTGTTCTCGCTAAGTATTTTTTTTATCATTTCAGGATTTTTAAATGCTGAGAGCTTTGTAATCATGTTGTAATCAGAGGAGTTGAATTGAGGAAAAGAACAGCTAGTCGGAAGCGCGCCAATGTCTGCAACATTCGATCTAAGGAAAAAAAATAGTTTTCCTGCAAAAAGCCAAATTTCTACGCGTCAAAAGAGCAAAAGTAGCAGACGCTTTGCCTCCCTAGCGCATGTCAGATTTGGTCGACTTATGAGTGGTGATCAAGCAATTTTGCCCTAGAATCTCAGCCGTTGATCTGGAAAGAAGTTGGGAGTATATAAAGCCATTTTAGGGAAGAAGAAAGGGTCTGAAATTCATTGATTTGAAAGTTACTGGAATTGTCAAAGGAAAATCAGTGTTTGTAGCATTTTATTCTATTTTTCTGCCTTTCCTCTTTAGAACATTCTTTTTTCCTTATTTTGTAGTTTACCTACTTTGTAGTGGATCTTGAGTAAGGTTTTTCTTGGAATATTGTTGAATAGCTAAGAGAGCTTGTTCATAGCTCATCTTAGCTTGTTATAGCATTTTCAAAGTTTCCTTTTGTTATTCTACTTGTTTTTTGGTATTCTCTGCTTCATTTCGTTTGTGGTTACGATTGAATTCTCACTATTCCATTGTCTTTCGTTTTCTGCCTTGTTATTACTGCTGCTATAAGTTCCTGCTGTGAAATGTTATCGGCATTGGCATATTTTGTTTTGGTTCTTTTCAATATAAGCATGAGCTAAACGCATATAAGTGAAGGTTGTGGGAAGAGTGTGTGATGTATATATCTTGGGTAAGCGAGGGATGTTGAATTAAGTCATAGTAGGCATTTTAATTAATAGCATATATGTTTCGACTGATCATCCATTCATGTTTGCTTTTCACTTCATCTCGGAAGAGAGAGGGATTAGAGAACTACTACTTATGGCCATTCACTACTAGAAAAAGGGGATTATATGACACGTATGTGAAACCAAATTTAAGAGTGAGAGACAATTAAAGTGTCATAAAATAAAATACGCATTTTATGACACTTTAATAGAATAATCTAGTAACCATCACAAAAAAAGTATCATAAATTAAAATGACGCGTTTTATGACATTTTTTTAGAATCATAAGTTTATGAAACTAATTTTCGTTCATATTAACAATTAAGTCCTTCAGACTTTGAGCATCTAAGTTCCATATTTATTTTTAAAAATATTTAACACTTTGAAAATTGAAAGAAAGAGATGAAGATGGTCTTTAGAGTTGGTCCTTTTAGCTATGGTGAGCCACCTTCCAATTTTTGGTATGAGATTAAGTTTATGTTTTGGGGGTGTTTTCCAGTTTGTGGTCCTTCCTATGTTTCAAGGTTTTGTTTGTTTTTATTTGTTGCCTTAATGAAGGTTTATTGTTAAAAAAAGAAAAGAAAAGAAAAGAATGAGCCTGGAACTAGTGTCTTGCCTTGCCTATATGGGGTAGTTTTTAGAAATAAAAATAATTTAAAGGCCTTTTGGTGAACACATGGGGTCGACTTTATTATTAACTGAAAATGGGAGGGCCAATTTGTAATTAAAGATCTCTTCAAGCCCTAATCTTCCCCAAATGTATCGATTCCTTCCTTTCACTGTGTAATTTTCCTTCTTGCCAAAATCAACACCAACAATGCAATTTCTCCCCTTCCCCTTGCGCGATCATCAACCCCTTCTTCAACCTTAAATTCGTTTGATTTTTCTCTCCAATTCTCGCTGGAATTCGAGGGCCAATCTCCTTGTTGGGGGGTGACGAACTCTTTGTGAAGCAGAAGCAAAGTTTAAGAATTTCATTTGGACTTCACTTTCCCTTCTACCACTCGATTTCATCCTCATCCTTGCCGGTTTTCAGTTGGCTTCAGCGGGAAGAGCCCGAATTACGAGTCAGGCATTTTTTTTTTCATTTTCCCTCAATTAGTGACATTTTCAAGCTTATTTTCTACATTGTCTCAATTTCATTTAGACCTAGGTTGTATTAGGTCTCTCTTGTTGCTCCCAAACGAGTACCAGTTCAGTATGGTGGGATTAAGAAGGGAAGGCGAGCAAGAACTCTCCATTGAAGACCAAGTTACTGAATTTTTCATAAATGCATCAATCAAACATATGGTTGAATTCCCCTTTTTTGAGGTAAGACTAGCCTAGCCACCAGGGAGGAAGAGGACTTGAAACTATATCATGAATTTCATTATTTTTGTTTAGACTGTCTAGGTTTTGATTCGATGCTAAACTATGCAGATTGCAGATCAACATTGCATATCAACTGGTCTTTTCATTTCAAACGTAATCTCTTAGTTTTAATTTTGAAGGTTGTATTATCATATTATACTTTCATGATAAAGTTTTCTCAAAAAACACAATTAAATTCGAACTAAATGGTGCTTTGTGCAATTCAACCTTGCACTTTCTTCAATATTGAATCTATTAACTTATTTTTCATAATTTCCGCCATGAAGTTAAAGAGATTTTTTGTCCTGAAATGAAAAGCTTTCTACTGCCATGAAGTTATTATACCTTAACAAGCAAAGAAAGAGATTGATTTACTCAAAAGGGAGATGCATTTTCTATGAATATTATTTAGTTTGCAGGTTTTACACCTTAACAATTTTCCTCTATTGGTTCTTAGAAGAGATAGCCAATTCATTAAGCATAAAGAAGCTTATGTCAGAGTCAGATGACGATGATAACCTTTTTTACTCTAGCTAAGAGTGTGAATGAAAAATTATTGAAATTTGAATGATATTACTTTTCAGGTACAACTTCATGGGTTCTCACATTTACAAAGTCAAGTAATTACGACTATAGAATATGGATCAATTCTTCTTAGAGGTAAGAATTCTTAAACTTGCATTGATGCTATGGATCGATTCTTCTTAGAGGTAATTAAGAGTTATGCTTTTTTGAGATAAAAGCAATTACGACATTGACGTATGCTCGTATATATATATAATATTCTTTATTGATATAACTTATTTTCTATAGATTTTCCTAGATGAGACACAATCTAATGCCAACATGGATGCTATTCAGGTATAGTTTGCTTTGCCTTGAAATTTTCCATTTGGATATGATTTGATAATGTTGATTTGATATTTGACATATGTGGTATCAATAGTGCCAATTCTTCGAGTTGAATGATGAGCATGAAGGTAGAGTTTTACTCTTGCTCGCGAGTTATTTCATTATATTTCTTTTTTTTTTTCTTTAAGTTTTCCACATTTTTTTACAATTAGCTAGTTATGGTAGATGGGCATTTGCAATTTACTTTATTTGGTTTTATTGTTATGAAACTTGGTCTTTTTTGTAGCACTTAACTTGGTCCATTTGCAATTAACTTGTAGCTTGAACTCCCACTTAGTATCTCTATCTCTCTAAACCAGGGTAAGCAAGGTGTTTCACTTTTTTCTACTTAAAACAAGTCTTTTCTCTGACTGGAAATTGATTTTTGTTTCTTCTTAACTGTTTTATATAGCTCTCATGGTCTAAGAGGATTGTTACAAAATGGTTCAGTATCAATTAATAAAAGTGGACGAGGGGATTGTCATTGTTAGGTAGATCATGGTGTTTATGGAGGTGAATGTCAAACACCTTTTTCCATAATTTCCATACTACACCCTAAAGTTTTTTGAAGAAATAAGAGGGAATATATATTTATAACTCCAAAAGTACGTGAGATTATCCATGAGCTTTGTTAAGTAATATATACTTTATAACTCTTCTCATTTTTATTTATTACAATTCTTGACATTCATTGATTTTATGCTTATTAGGTCTTGTACGAACACAGTCAAGTGATAAATCCACGAAAAGAGACATTGATATATACATTGTTCTTTTTCGTAAAAGTTAGCACCAAAAGTTGTGCATTTTCTACCAAGTGTTATGGTAATTTTATTGGATTGCAATTATATGTATAAAGTTATACCAAGAAGAATACGTCTACGAATGATGATTTTAATAAAAGTTCTTTTATTGAATCAAGTTTAGAAACAATTTCGTTCTAATAGTCGTATGTTCAATGACAGGTACGACTATGAATAAGTTGTATAGCGTGTAATATGAATAAAGCATCCTACTTGCATATTTTATGATTATGAAGAAGTGTCAATATAAATTTTTTAGTGATAATGTTAAGGTGTCATGGATAAAGTATTAATGATTCATTTTATATGTCATATATCATTCATATGTGACTAAAAATTTATGTCATCAAAGAAGAATCAATGACTATAAAAAAGCATCATCTAAAGAGTTTTAGTGACACTTATTAAGAAGTGTCATCTAATGAGAATAGATGATGTGCGATACAATGATTGCAAAAAAGAATCATCTATAGAGTTTTAATGACACTTCTTCAAAAGTGTCATCTAAAGAGAATAGATGATATGCGATACAATGATTGCAAAAAAGTATCATCTAAAGCATTTGTGATACTTTTTTGTAATCATCATATCCCAATTTTGTAGTAGTGATACTTTTTTGTAATCATCACGATAAGAACTCTTACATGTTAAAGAGGGAGGCTAGGAATAGTCGCCTCGCTAGTGCACATTTCATTGTTTATAGCTTCGAATATAGATGCGGAAGCTCAAGTTCGAAGAGGATGAATCTATCTTGGAAAAGAACATTTGATCACGTGTTGTGTGGAGTTCGCTTCTCACCATAAAATTACCCTTGAAACATGCTAATCACACTCAAAAGACCCTTAACCCAAACCTATTCTCTCATTTGTATTATTTCCTCGCGTTTCCAACATTCTTATTTTAGTACTTTCGCATTGGACATTCATAGCATCTTGATAATTGCTGTTTGGCTCTCTGAATTTAATAGCATTGCATGTGTTATAGTTATTATCTCCAATGTCTGGAGCAATTATTTCATCTCTGCAATTTTATCAATCTTAGTTATTTAGTGAAGATAGCCAACCACCAACATTTCCTTTACTTTTCTGTACTTGACTTTTCAATTAACACTTGTTTAGAGATTAAACCAGTTCCTATGGAGAATGACTTTTATCTTATCACTTGACTACGATTGACTACGTATGCTTGCGTATAATCTGTTGAATGCTTGTAGCATTGCGTGCTAATTGTGTAAAACGACTAGATTATTAGATATTTAATTAGGCAGTTTCAACCGATCATAGTTCAATTTAAAATCACAACCCAATTTGAGTTGGCTTAAAAAGAAAGTGAAAGCATAGGTTCTTAATTGTAAGGCTAGGTATTGAATTCTCTCCCTATAGGAGCGCAAAGCTCCAATTTTTTCGATTTTGTTTTTAAAAAGTTAGATTTGCTTTAAGTTAATTAAGATTAAAATGATGCATTTTGTTTAATTTATTTCATCAATAAAATTAAAGAAAACGAAAAAGAAAAAAGGACTCAAATATTAAACATAAAATGAAATATTATTTTTACAATCAAAGTAATAATTCAAATCATCGAAAGGGTCGATGAAGATCGAACCCGTGATCATGGAATGAAAATGGATGAACACCAAATCAGATAACCAATCGTGTCACTGATCCATTCGATCGTGATAGTTTCAATGTTTGATGAAAATACAGTTTAACACAATTATCACAAGTTTGATCCCTAAAATAATTATCACTCAATTATTAGAGAGCAGGTGACTTGTACTAAAAAAAGTAGTAATTCAAATAAAATATTAAATGAGCTTTTAAGATTTGAATTGAAATATAACAAAACGCCACTTTGAAATTGCATCATCATCCTCTCATATCCGCAAACATTATTGTCACCCCAATCAGATAGACTAACAACTAATTAAGACCTTCAAGCCCGGATAACTACATCCATTATCAATTTCTTTTTAAATTTTTGAACCTTGAAATTCTGACATTTTGTATATGTAACACATCATAGGCTTCAAAATTTATTTTATAACTAAAAATATTTAAAAAGAAATTATTTTTATCGCATCTAATGTACCACATATACAAAATACAAAACTCTTCATATATTATAATAAAAAATTTCCCTTTGTTTTTATTTTTCACCGTAGTTTTGCAAAATAAGTATATATTATGGTTAAATCATACAGTTAGCGTATAAAATTAATTTTTGAGTATATAGATAATCGAAGAATTCAAACCACAAATGATGGCTACTACATTAAGAATCTCGGTTGTTGAATGGTGTACACTTTAGTTTATGTTTTGTTAAAATACTTAAAATACAGTTCTATTTCATTTTCACGCTTTTAAATGTTTCTCTTTAAATTTTATAAAGATAATTACATTTTGTCTATCGTGTAAAGGAAAATATCATGCCAACAAATATCTCAACCTCAATAATTGTTGAAAAAAATCACTATAATTTTAAAAAAAATTCAATCATGATAAACTTAAAACTATCTATGAATACAACAATTAAAATTAGACATAACTTCAATATGAAATAGCATATACGTATACATATTGCCAACGAGAACTTAAATCATTTGACAACGTATATTTTTGTGATAATGAGGTCGGTAAATTTTTCACCCACTTATGAATAAAAAAAAAAAAAAAAACATATACACAACATAAAGCCTCTAAAATCATTTGGTTTGAAGATCATCCCATCCAGTCTTGAGCTGTTTTTCTATCCTTAAATTTCTCAAAGCACATCTTTCTTCCAACCAAGCAATTATATCTGCAAATACAACATCAATGTTTTCAAGTGTCTCTCCATACAGCAATCCATGCCACATCTCTGGATATGTCTTCAAACTCTTGTCCCAGCTCGACGCCTTCTCATGGAGTTGCTCGCTCACCGATATATCGGTCACTCGATCTGCCTCCCCATGGAGAATCATGAATGGAATAGAAACCTGCTTAATTTAAACATATTTCCCATAACCTATCACCCAACCCAAAAGCTTAACAGATCAATTCAAATAACGAAAAATGGCGAACCTCTTCGAGTCTTTTCTCAAGATCTAAACTGATCTTCAGAAGTTCATGGCCAGTGTTTAAGCGAGGCTTCCCTTTGTAGCAGTAAGGATTAGTCCTGATCTGTTGATTTTATCATCATATGAATTAATTAAGATGCTTGAGTTCTAATTAACACTTTATATTTCTTCTAAAAACAGAAGAAATTAATAAATATTACCTGATGTCTAATCTCAGGAACTTTGAAAGCAACATCAATGATATCTTGGGTGGGAATTATCTTCCATGTGGGTATATATTTGCAAAGCTTTGTCAATATACTTACCACTATTGGGCTTGGCTTTACATCCTCTGCAATCTGCCCAAAACAGGGGATTTGTTAGCTTTAAATTTAATAAATATTTACTTTGATAATCATTTTGTTTCTGAAATATATGACTTACTACAACTATTTCATCATATATCACATATTTTTTTACTTGGATTTTACTCATGTTGTTAAAAGCCAAATCAAAATATGAAAATAAAAAAAAGTACTTCTAAAATTTCTTTTGATTTTTGAAATTTGGTTACCATTCATACACATTTTGAAGGAAAAATGGAACAATAGTAGAAAATTTGAGTAAAAATAAATTTTAATTTTAAACATAAATATAAAAAAAACCTAATGGATATCAAATAATCCCAAATATAAATCCAATTCATTTTATATTAGAAACAGAAAGCTTACATACCTTACACATAGGTGCAACCAAGACAGCACCATCCCAATATTCTGGTTTCTTTCTATGCAATAACAGAGCCACTGCCCCTCCCATTGACTCTCCCAATAAATATCTCATTTTTGCCTTGTTCTCTTCCCTTTCTAAGCATTCAAAAACAAATTTTGTCTTTTTAAAAAAACCCCATATGAAAATTTTAAATTAGCAACCAAAAAAATGAATCTTTTGTATAGAAAAGATACCAGAAATGGCTGTGAAGTGATTGCAGCAATCATCCACTACATTATCAAAGCTTGTAATATAGCCTTGTAAGCCATCTGATTTTCCGTGGCCTTCATAATCAATACCATAAATTGCAAAACCTGCCTTTGCTAGGCGAACTGCAGTGCCTATAATTCAATTTAAAGTATTTTAAAATTTAGTCTCAATTTTTGGAATTGGATGAGGAAATAGGTTAATGAGTAGTTACTGTTCATTGTGATGCTGCATTCCATTGCGTAGCCATGGCAGATGAAAATTAAGCCCTTTGGTTCCTGATTCTTTGGAAGCCATTTGCACGTGAAAAGCTTCAACCCACGTGAGTTCGACACATGCTCCTGCAAAATAACAAATAAACTCATCACAAAGGGTAACAATATGTGTGAGCAATAAAGAGTTATGATACCATATTCGATACTAATGAAGTTTATAGTCCTTTGATTTTGCTACCATATTTGATAATATGTAGTTTATTTCAAAATCAATTGCCAAGAAGTGAAATAGTTCTATTTATTTTAGGTATGTTTAGAGCTTTACTCACCACTAAAAATGACTTTAATTATTCAAAATTACACATCTATTTAAAAACATAAATTAAGCCTATAGTAAATTTTCAATGATTAATTCGGCGCTAAAAGTAGCAAAGCTCTCGTACCATCATAAATATTTGATAACAAAAAAGTTGCAGTTTGAACCTCCAAATGGATGTTTGAATAAAAAACAAATTAAACCCATGTTTCTAACTGATTTTAAATAGGACAAAAGTCATTTTACCAATATCAAAATAACTTCAAACATGTACTCAATGGTAACCCAAAAACTTAAGGTTAAAATATAAAGTTAGTTATGGGAAACTTGTACAAAACTCAACAAATAGTGATCATTATTAACAGGGGAGAAACTCGAACATATGATTATTTGGTTTAATACCCTGCTTAATCATCGTATAAGCTAAAAATTAAAGCTGATTGGAAGCAAAACCTATAATCTTAAGATGAAAAGAAGAAGAACAAACCTCTTCATAAGTGATGCAATCCATTATTTGAGAAGAAAAGAGTTGAAAATTTTGGAGTTGAAAAGCGAAGAAAAGAAAGGTTTTTAAATGGTTCGAAAATTCAAACAGAGCAGGCTGCAGGGAAGTTCGTGTGCCCGTCAAGTTGCTTTGCTGGACTGATTTTGATTCAACACGGCGTAGCCACAAATATCTAAATAAAGCCAAATTTGTCCGTGTGAAAGTCTTGCATTTTTTGGGATAAGTTTCAATAATGGGTTTTGACTAATTATTCTTAACAGAACTCCAATTATATGAGTTACAAATAGGTATATTTCTTTGTATGATTCTGTTTACGTATTTTTAGGGACGACGGTTTCCTTTTTGTTAGGGGTAGGTAGCGACTTCATCGGAATATGATATAGTTTTGGGGCCAAAATTAGGAAACGATAATAATCTGATGTGTGGATAATGCTATTATATAAAAAAAAATCGTAAGATTAGTCAAATTTTAAAAATAATTGTATCTAGGATCATTTTTTAAATTTTAATCAAAAGATCATTTTTAAAATTTAGCCACCATAATTATCAATATTAATAATAATAGTGTATTAATAATACATAATATTGTATCAATAATGATCGATACAAATATTTTAAAATTACTTACATTTGTAATTATTTTGTAAGAAAAATGTACTCATTACTATTTTTCTAAACAATAATGATTTGACTAATAAAGAACAAATTATAGAAATTTTGTATTAGATAGTTCGTAAGAATACTCGATTATTACTCTAATTTTGATAATGGAGTTGAGAGTCTAGATTAACTAGAAGTAAATGAAAATATTTAAAAATAATTTAAGCCATGATGTTGACAATGTAGCTGCCTTGCCCGCCAGCATTGACTATCTTTTGGCCATTAAGTAGTCAAGTGATTAATTAGGCATTTATTGTCGTTAAGAAGTTTGGGATCATAATCGAACATAGCATGAATTATTTATGATATCCCTTTTGATATGGTTCATAACGTTGTGGGCCTTCCTAGAAAAGTCAGCCGATGGGTATGTTTAACTCACCTATAAAAATTGACTTAATCTAATGATAATTGACATGCATTCACTAATTTGAGATAGATTTAATTTTTTAATCTTAAACATTGTTGTACAAAAAATAACTAATCTATACACTAGGACAAAATTGTAATATAATAATTCTAAATCACAACTAATTTAGATGATACTTATTGTATCATTTATTTTCTTAAGATAATATTGAGAAATATTTGCATGCTGCCCGGGCATGCAAATATTACTCAATACTTATTATGAAATGTTATTGAAATTCTTTAAATAATATTTTTTCCAATCATTACCTATTCTCTTTAAATGTCATTTCTTGATAAATATAATTGATTCTTCTTTACTGATGTTATTTTACCGCCACTAATAAACAATAGATGGATTTTAAAAATACATCACCAATTTGTTATCTACGTGTGGATTAAAACTGTGTCTTTTCCAACAGATATGATGAGTATGAAGATACCAACTATGCCTTTTTGTTAGCTTAGTTAAAATTATAGAGTACTATTTTTAACTAAATATATACAATTTAAAAAATTGTCAAGGATTAAAGTAGTATTTTGAGGAATCTTAAAAATAAATACATATACTTGAAGTGCTTTTCAATGAAGGATATTTACCCCCCTCTGAAGTATTAGCAAAAGAAATCGTATAATTTTGTTACTAAAAAAAGTAGTTTGCTCAAAGATATTAGTATGTTTTTGTGACCAAGAAATTATGAGTTCGAATCCTCCTTCCCAATTGTAATTAAATTAATATATAATGTAAACTTAGTTTTTATTTGAACTATAACTTAAACTTTGAGTTGTGAAATTTTAATTTAGTTTCTATTTCATGAGATTTGAATTTTCTTTTTATTACAATTGGTTTCTAATTCTTGTATGAAGCTTGAATTTTCATAGACAAAAAATATATTTTACCAAAAAGACATTTTATTTTCTCGAAACTCAAAAGCATCTAAATTTCTATTAAAATTAGAGAAGGCTTCGGTTGTGAGTAATGAAGCTGGGGCGGAATACGGAAAATGGACAATGGAAATGGGCGGAAGATTGGTATAAACAGCAGAGGAGGAAGATCGCCAATGCATGACCTTTCCCAACACTTGAATAAACATTTTAAAATTAGAAAATAAAGGTCGTTTTTTTAATTAATAAATTAAGAAAAAAAAGAAAAAGACTAAATATCAGAGATTAGGCTCTGTGGTTGAATGGCTTATTTAGCAGAAAATGAAAAGAAAAGTGGTGGGAAGTGTAAGGGGAGACGTAGGTGAAAGCCTTACAACTTGAGTCTAAAGCAAGCAGTTTGTTTTCGATTTGAATTGAATGAATAGAGAGAGTTTGAGTCCATTGGAAAATGAAAGTGCTTTTTTAACCAAATTTAGCCCTAAACGCTGCCTAATTCTAGAATTTATCCTTTCTGTTCTACACAAAATTCGTCCTCTCTCATCATTTTCAATCCAACTCGCTTCTTTCTATGCCAAGTTACCCTATTATTTGCTTGTGGTTTATAATTTTTTTTTTATTTAACTAGAATTATTAAGGTCGTGTCTGATAACTGTTTTTACTTTTTGAAATTTAAGTATCTAATAACTATCTTACCATTTATATATATATTTTTTTTGATATCTAATTCTTACCTATATTTTTAGAAGTTAAATTAAAATTTGGAAAAAAAAAAAAAAAAAAAATTCCTCAAGAAATTATTTTGTTTTTGAAATTTAGTCAATATTCACATATTTTTTTAGATGTATTATAGAAAAGATGAAATTTCTTGTAGGAAATTTGAATAAGAATATACTTAAATTCTAAAACCAAAAACAAAAATAAAATAATTATCAACAAGCCTAAAATGATTATAGAATTTATAACTTTTAAACTCACTACGTCAATTTGACTTTTAGCCTAAAGTATAGGAACTAATTTGAAACTTGTAAAAACTATAAATATAAAGCCCCAAGCATGTGATCCAAAAATTAGATTGAGATTTTTTTTCCACTTTTTTCCAATGTTAATCTTCAATGAATTTGATCAAAGAACCGTGAACCTTTTTTATTTTTGAGAACCGAACCGTGAACCTAATAGGATACCATCTCGATCAATGGTAAAGATGAGAAATATCAGCTTCTTTAATAGGGAAATTGCTTCCTATATCATTTTTTTTTTTTTTTTAAATATTTACATGAATAACATATTTAAAAACTATTATAGAATGATTCAATTGGTGAAGAATTAATTTCCTACGAGATTCATTGACATCTAAATATTGTAAGGTCAGACGGTATGTTCCATGACAATAGTCGAGGTGCGTGCAAGTGACTCGGACAGTCATGGATATAGAAAAAAAAAAAAAAAAATTAGGTAGAGATTTTTTATTATTATTTTTTCAATTTTGCCCTATCAACAAACTAATTGAAAACTATCACCTAAATGATTGAAAGTTATCAATTTAATAATTAAATGTTACATAGAATTGATTAAAGGCTATTCGATGAACTGATTGAATCGAGAATATTTTAGTCATTTTATAGAGATTTGTTCAAATTTCTGCTACATGTGTCATTATTTTTAAAATGTATATATTTTTTTTCTATACATGTAAAATACCCTTCTTAATAAGATACGCATGAACAATTGTTTTTGATTGTCGATTAATTTTGAAATGAATATGACTTTATATATAATAAAATCTAACTTGTCAATCCTCGACCATTATTTTGCCTAACATTGCCTTTTTTTTTCTTTTTTGATCATTTGAATCTTCTCTCTTCTTTTATTTTGATCTAAAAATTTAGTGGTCAAAAGATATATTTCAAAAGAAAAGTCGGAGTGTGTGCAAATTGATCAAAACACTAACAAATTCCAAAGCTATAATTCAAACTTTTGGGAGCATCATACAATGGCACTGCAGAGGAAAAGGGTTATATAGGTCTCGTTTGATAACGTTCCCGTTTCTCGTTTCTTGTTTCTATTTTTTTTTTGGAACAATAAAACAAGAATGTGTTTGATAACTATTTTTGCTTCTTGTTTCTTAAAAAAATAAGAAATAGAAACAAAACATGTTTGATAACAATCTCTTATTTTTTGTTTTTTGTTTCTTATTTTTTTCTATTTTTTAGTTTACAATTTTTTTTTTATAATTTTAAAAAAGTTAAGACATGTAGTGTAAAAATATATAATATACATTAAAAAATAATTATAAAAAGTTTTAAAAAAATGATTTAATATAAATAAATAATTTAT
>JBBMKA010000005.1:8122941-8135671 GCA_037833695.1 Sechiopsis laciniata | reverse complement strand
TGTAAATTATTGAATTTCCCTGCTAGTTTAATTAAAGTATTCCTTAGAATTGCACAAATAATTTGAACAAAATCTACCATATTTTCTCCATTTCATTTTCAGATCATCTTTAATGAACTTAGAATTGGTTGGTAAGGTTCCCAAGAAAATGAAATATATGCATATTGACTTTGAAGTCGTCTCTCATTTATTGATGAAATTTGTTTTGGACTTTTTTTGTTTTTTTCGGAGAGCTAGTCACCATTTTCTTAAATCCTAAACTATCTATATCGATTAATATAAGGATCTTGCCGTTTCTTCTCGAGATTCGATTGGTGAATAATATATATATATATATAACATTACATCCTTTATTTTTTATACTCTGCTTGATGTTTATCCTCTGTACATATTCGCTGTTTTTACATGGTTATTGCACAATATCGTTTTTGTAACCTTAATTCCTTAGTCCATCGACAAATAAAAACTAAAATAAAAAATATATAAAAGGAAAGTAACTAGCCCTCCATGTTTTTTTTTAGTACATAGGAGAGAGGGACAACAAACCATATATTGAAGGTATCACTGCTCTCAAATGGATGAAAACCAAATACCAATGATCATGGTATTGAACTAATTTATAATCAAATAATGAAACCATTGCGCCACTGATCTATTCGATACTAGCCTTTATTGTTTTGATAATAATAGAAAGTGAAGATTCAAATGCAAGACCATTAGCATATACTTATACAAATTAAGTTATTATTTTTACAAAAAATATATAAATAAATAACTAACATTCATTCATGAGCTTAATTCAATGGATACAAACAAATTATATAATATTTTAGGTTGATTTACATTAAGCTCTTAAATTTTATTGCCAGTTGTAAAAATATTATAATTCAGATCAATTAGTTGACAACTATTTGCTCAATGAGTTACATTGTTAATTTAGTTCAATTATTTTTTTAGGTTTGACAACAAGTACCCGTGAGGACATTTGAACTTTGACCAATTTTCACATTCTTTTTTACCTTTTTATCAAAGACATTACAAAAAAGTTAAAAGTTTAAATCTTCAATATCACATATCATTGAAGACTCAAAACAATAAAAAATAATAATTTATTATGAATATTTCATTTTACACCCGAACATTTTTGTAATAATATTTTATATATTCATATGATATATCAATTGTTGATAAAAATATAATTTCATCTCATTTGAGTTCTAGGTTAGAAGTTTGAAAATCTACCCATGAGTTTAAATAAAAATATATAAATACATTAATTTCTTTTTCAATAAATATATTAGAGTCCTTTGTGTCAATAAATATAATTGTCCCATCTCAAAAGTAAATAAATAAATAAAATTGTCGTGAGTCCAACAACTAGGCCAGTTTATTTATTTTCAGATATAACAGTTATCCCACTTGCCATGTATTTTATTGTAAAAAAAATGTTATTGACCGTTACATTAAAACAACTCCACATATAATATTAAACAGGCAACCAATTTACAATTAGAAGCTGTGTTTGAAAGAGCTAATCCATTAACCAAACCAAAATTTGAGTGAAAGATCTGATACAGATATGAGCAGAAGCGTACAGGAGGATATGAAAAGTTCAATGAGGGATCTTTTTAAAGAACAAGATGATGATGATGATCCTACTTATGAATCCAATCCAAATGAAGATGAACCAACTACTCCAAAAAATCTAACTCGGCCTCTATCTGGCGATGAATGGGGATCTTCCAACAAAAAATATGTTGATGCCAATCCCACATGGCAGGCTAAGGAAGACGACGCTGCAGACGCAGGCGACTACTTCGATAGAGGAGAAGATCAGAGCGATAACACTGCCAGTGCTCGGCCATCCGTGGGCGACGATCGCTTTGATGTCGAACCACCAATACAGGGGAGCCCTGGCAATAGACCAGATCCAAGCCAGAATGATGTAGAACCTGAAGCCACTTCAATTCCCACACCAGAAAAGCAACATTTTATTCTTAACATGTGTATGTTCATCCATCTATACTTTACCATCGTTAATTACAAAAATTTATTCAATTAGGCCATCATAATATTGTTACTTCTTTATAATCGTTGGATAGATTTTAAAATTTGTCTGTCTCTAATATTGTTAAATTTAAAATGAGATATTTTTATAATTTATCTTTCCTCGAGACAGTCCAATAATTTTCATTATTTTCTCGTATTCCTTTTTTCACGCAATTCTCTAAATTTAGAGCCCTTCCTCTGTTAATCCTAATTAATCTGTTACCTTTATTTGCTCTTGCCTTTTTTTTTTTCTCTCTAGATAATAATTAAGAATGTTAAGTTCTAAGCCTAGTTTTTTCAAACTAACTTCTAAGCCTATTTATTGAGTATGTCCTACGTTCAATAAAGTAAACTTACAGCGTAATTATAACACATCAAAATGTTAAAAGATAAATTACATTTTGTCACAACCATAACAGCTTTGACCAAATAATAACCAGTTAGTTACGAGTTTAAATCCCAAATGTTTGGCACTTTTGCATAAATTAGTGATTGAACTTTTCTTAAGCGGTTAATATGCCTCCATCTTAGTTTACAAAGTTTTTTACTTTGGAAAAAAGGTTATGGACTATAATAACAACCTGTCTAGGAATTAATTTCTTAGAATTTTCGTGATAACCATATATTGTAGAATCATGCACTACATGTAGTGAGAATAGTTGAGGTATGTGCACTAAACATCACATTTTTCTCTTACTGAAAATGTTATGGTTTTTGTTTTATTTGTGTGTGTAATACTTTTGCTGAGACATTATGGATTCTTTGTTTGTGGATGTAGCAAGAAACAAGACTACATGCGTTCCACTAAATGTAGGGTTATATCAAGCAGCATTAAAGGGTGATTGGAAGACTGCAAAACCTTTATTTGCAAGATCCGTATCAGCTGTAACTATGAAGATAACTGATGCAGAGGAAACCGCTCTTCATATTGCCGCTGCTGCAAAACACATTTCTTTCGTCGAAAAATTGGTTGAACTTACCTCTGCAACCGACTTAACTGCCAAAAATGAAAAGGGAAACACAGCCCTTGCTTTTGCTGCTGCATCCGGAGTTGTAAGAATTGCTCAAGTAATGGTTGACAAGAATCCTAATCTTCCAAATCTTCATGATCTTCATAAACCAACCCCTCTTTTAATGGCTGTAGCCTACAAACGCAAAGACATGGCTTCCTACCTTTTCTCCAAGACTGATTTTGAAGCTCTTGATATTTCTGAACAGACTGAGCTTCTTATTGCCACCATTGTCACTGATTATTACGGTTTTTCTTCCATTCCTATTCATGTTTAGTTTTCTTTAATTTGATATGATATTGTTATTTTGTAAAGTATAGGAGTATGTGGACAAGTAATTGGGAGTTTGTTAGAGGAATTGGTTATAAATAGAGGAGTTGAGGAATGAGTGAGATATTTGTTGGGATATAAACAAAACTGTTCTACATTGGTTAGATGAGGAGAAGATTATCGGTATATAAGTGATGATTCATCTCCCAGGCGTTTTAGGTGAAACAAAAAATAAAGTCATGAGGTGTTTGTCTAAAGTTGACAATATCATAACAACGTCATTCTTAGCAATATCAAATATTTTGGTCCTTTGCCTTGATTTCGTTCTACGGTATCAAATTAACGAAATACAGAGATAAACTAATCCAAAATACTTGATATTCTACTCATTACCCAACCTCCTCTATTTATAACCAAGTAATTTAACAAACTCCAATTAATTGTCCCCTTTACTATTCATAATGACGATCCTCTATCATAATTAAACTAACTTACTCACAAATTCTGTTCTTAATCTTTCTTAACCTTTTTTTTTCTTTTAGATATAGCATTAGAAATTCTGAAAAAGAAACCTGAATTAGCAAAGGAGCGAATGGAAAATGGCGACACGGCTTTACACGTACTAGCTAGAAAACCATCTGCAGTTGGAAGCAGCAGCGAGCTTAGATTTTGGAAAAGACATATAAACTCTCGTAAATTATTGAGCCCTTTTGCTTTCTTTTTTATATATGTAAGAATATGTACAAATGTAAATATCTTTGTGTGGTTGCAGGCTTCAATGGAATTTACAACAAAGCTTTGATGCAGACATTAGCCCATCAAGTTGTAGAACATCTATGGAATTTTATCGTCAGTAAACTTACAAAACCCGAGCTTTCGAAGTTTATAAAAAACCCTTCAAGGTTATTGCACGATGCTGCAAAAGTTGGCAATGCAGAGTTCTTGATAATACTCATTCGCTCATACCCCGATTTGCTATGGAAAGTTGACGACGATGACAAGAGTGTATTTCATATAGCAGTTGAAAATCGGCAAGAGAGTGTGTTCAGTTTAATATATGAGATAGGAGGGCTCAAAGATTTCCTTGCGAATTACCACGACAAGGAGAAAAACTCCAACATGCTACACTTAGCTGGAACTCTGGCTGCTCCATATCACTTGAGCAGAGTGTCCGGGGCAGCTTTACAAATGCAACGAGAGCTTTTGTGGTTCAAGGTACGTCCTACATTAATATATATTTATGATATCTGTTTAAATGTCTTCCACTACGTTTAGTGCTTCAATTATTCAGACGAGATTCAGGAAGGGGCTTTATGAACTTTGGACCATATGTTATATTATAGTTTTATGAGAGTGTACTACATAAACTTTCTTCAAACCCTTGTCCCATTTCTTTCAACCTTTTTGTATTTTGTTGGTGATATTCTCATTGTATTACATTGGAAAGGTGACGAGTTTCAACATCTTTATAAGATATGTGAGTTGCTTCATATATTGTAAATCAATTTTGAGATAGAACCTCACACTATTGAATATGATATCAGAGTTCCAAGTGGTATTTGATCCACAAATACAGATCCAACTCAAGTGAGTATTTGATCTCAAAATCTGGATCTAATTCAAGATAGTGTTCCCAATATAGCACCATCTTGAGATGTGTTGGATTAGAAAGGTGAGGAGTCACCTCTCACTACCAACTCATCTGCTTGTGAACGTAGCTAACACAACATTGGTGAATCACATAAATTTGTGTGCTCTTTGTCTTACATTTCTCCTTTAATTCTTAATTGTTTTTTCCAGTTTTCCTAATGTAAGATTTGACTTATGTTTTGAACTTATAGGAAGTGGAGAAAATTGTAGTATCCTCCCATCTCGAGATGAGAAGTCCAATTCAAGAGCTTTCCCAAGTACAAATAATAAAAGATCCCATTGATAGCCTAACACCTCGAGAACTCTTCACAAAAGAGCACAAACAACTGCTGAAATACGGTGAGGAATGGATGAAAAGTACAGCAAACTCATGCATGCTAGTGGCAACTCTGATTGCGACCGTAGTTTTTGCAGCAGCCTTCACAGTACCAGGAGGCAACGACGACAAGGACGGAATTCCCATTTTTCGACAGAATCAAGCGTTCACGGTGTTCGTAATATCAGATGTTGCAGCTCTGGTGTTGTCTACAACTTCTATACTCACGTTTTTGTCAATATTGACATCGCGGTATGCAGAGGATGATTTCTTATTATCGTTGCCGAGCAAGTTGTTGTTCGGGCTGGTGACTCTGTTTCTGTCTATTGTGTGTATGGTGGTGTCTTTCAGTGCAACGTTTTTCATTGCGTATGATAAAACAAAGGCCAAGATTCCGTTGGGCATTGCAGCAGTAGCCATTCTTCCAGTTATGTGCTTTTGTTTGTTTCATTCTAAACTTGTGGTGGACATATTTCGCTCAGCTTATTGGTCTCAATTTTCTTTGAGGAGGCATAAGAAAAGGTTATTTTAGTGTGTAATTGTTGTTTAGTTTTACTCACATTTTATGAACTTAGAATAGATATAAATCATACATTTGAAGTAATCAATTAATTTGGATGTAATTTTTATTACGGTGTAAAATTACTACTTTTGGCCCAATTAATCTTAGCAAATATATCAACCTCGAGAGAAATTAGCACTTTTGAACTCAACTGGACGAGTGCAAACAAAGTCCGACATTGGTTAAAGAAGTGATATGGACAGATTTTTACGATACACACGAGTTGTATCATACAAGTTAACTCGGAACGGAAGTAAAATGAATACAAAGTCATATGGTAAAAATAAAGTCATGAAAAATTATACTCAAAGTACATCATTGTGGATATATCAAGAGGATCCTTCTTGTTATCAAATAAATTCACTGATATTTTTCCAATGTAATAGCTAACTTGAAATCTAGAAATTAAGGGCATGTTTTATAATGTTCTTATTTTTTGTTTTTTTGTTCTTGTTTCTCATATTATAAGAAACAGTCTTGTTCGATAATAATTCTCGTTTCTTGTTTTCAAATTTTTAGAAAATTTTAAAAACGTAGCAAATTTAAAAACTATAAAAAATAGTTTTTATATTATATTCTGTTTTTCTCTGTATTTACTTTCATTCCCGAGATTCTGAGAAAGATTGGAAAAATACTTCGTAGCATCAATTAGCTTATAAAGTAGGAAGAAGGAAATTGAAAGCCAATTTTGACCTGCAATAAGTTTTTTGTTTCTTGCCAATTGGGATACATGAGGAAAGATCATGAAATATAAGAAAAATATTTCCTAAAAAAAAGTAGACAATTATCTATTGGTATAAGCCTTTTTTCTTCTGGTAAGAAATAAAAACAAAAATATTAAAACCAATTCCCTAAGTTTTTCTTCTCGAATTAATACTGAATAAGCTGTCTCAACCGTTGGAAATGGGCTCATAATAAGAATTTGGGAGCAAATTGTGGAATAAGAATCGTGTAGTCCCATAAGAAATTGCATAACTTTTTCTCTTTGGATGTGCTCAGTCAACTTGATATCAATTGAATTGGAAGAACATTGAGGCATATCAATGTAGGTTGCAAGTTCATCCCATAATGCATTCAGCTTCGTAAAGTAAGATGTAATGGAGGAGTTTCCTTGACGATGATATACAATTTTCTTGTAAATTTCAAATATTCTTGGAGCATTATTGGGATTGCTTTGAGAACAATTTTTTTTTTCCTTTGTTTCTGACCTGACCGATTCATATATATCCTTACCTACACAAGATTTTCATGAAAAAAGCACAAGATTTAATGCATGATTGTCTTAGATTTACTAAAAAAAATATACATCAAAAAAAATTTCTGTAATTTGTTCATTCCTAATTTTTATCTAAAGATTTTCAGAAGAATATTATAAGAAATGCAAAAAATTGTACACCTTTCAACCTCTAAAAAGTGCTCAAAACAGTTTTCTTTGAGATTAAAACCTAAATTAAAATGGGAAAATGAAAGCAATATACAAAGCAAATGAACGATCATAACACTAGAAATAACCATTTGTAACCTTTCCAATAGAAAGGTCAATGAACCCACAATAATATTCACTTTGAATCTCACAATTTGAAGAGAAGAAACATGTTTTCTTACAATTTTTTTTTTAAAATAAAAATAAAAAGCACAACACAAGTGAAGTACTGTCTTTGCATTGTTTTGCTTAATTTTTAATTCATTTCGTTGCAAGTGAAGAAATGAACTCTGTTAGGGGATGACACTACCTTACCCGAAATCCTCCTCATTATTATGATATTGTCCACTTTGGACATAACCTCATAGTTTTGTTTTTAGGCATCTCCCAAAAAGTCTCATACCAATAGAGATTGTGGTCATCCCATTTATATCCATGATTTTTTTTCTCTCATGTGAGAGAAATGGTTGCAATACCAACAATCTCTTTATAACTGACAGACATTCCTAACTATCGGTAGTTAGAAATGTCTTTCAGTTGTAAAGTGTTGTTTTTTTAAGGTACCTTAAAAAAACAACACTTTATTCAAAAATTCATATAGCTAAAAACTATAAAGTTATGTATATGTATCATGAACTTAGCTTGATTTCCAACAGAATTTTTGGAGCAAAAATGTCAGCCAAAACTTAAAAAAAAAAAAATAATAATAAATAAATAAAAAAAGCTAACCGTCAATAGAATGGGGAGGCAACTGATCACGAACTTGAGGATCGTAATGACTCGCAGTCGCCCTATCCTTGGCAATGGCGCTTGTTTTGGCACCAGAATTAATATGGGAAGAAGATTTAGTATTGATTTGAGAGGCCGTTTTGGGCGTAGAATTGTTACACTCTAATTTCTTCTCCTTAGAATTTGGGGCTGTTTTTTGTAGCCGTGACAACATGGTCTTTAAAGTGGATTTTGATGGATCGACGACGCATGAAGTATTTGAAGATCCATCTTTGTTTTTGTTTGGCCGTTTGACTCTAGATTGAGTTTGGTTTTTATGACTTGGCAGCTCCTCGAGACTAATCGGTGTCGTCGTTGTCGACCGTCGTCTAAGTTGGCCTTCTTTGTAAGATCTGGATCTTGGGGGACTGATAATGCCTCTTACCATTATTATTTCTCTTTTTCAGTTCTGCTCAGCTCAGTCACGAAGACTTTAGGCCATATTTCATTTCACTGCTATATCTCCTAATTCTTACTTTAGATTTGGAAATGGAGGGTTTCTCAAGTCAACTCAAACAGCTTTTAGTTGGAAATTATTTTTTGGTAGTGTTCGAGGAGCCACGTGTACCAGTTAAACTCAATTGGATAGTTTATGTTTCTTCTGAATTGTGCTGCGGCATATGAAGGGACAGCGCTGAAATTTTTATTGAAAAAAGTCAACGAATATAGATTTAGCTTTTGATATGAATCTAGCCATTCATGTGGTACCATGTGAATGACTTCAAAGTTATTTTCATAGGCTATGCATTTGAGAGAGGATTTAAACTTAAAAATCCACAAGAGAAAGTGTTTTCATAAAAAGAAAAGATTAATAACTAATCAGAAAATACAATTATCAGTAGTAATATATCAAACTTGAATTCTAAATTTTTGTTTAGTAGTTGACCCTAACCATTAGTAAAAGAGTCATGCTCTCACTTAATCATTGTTGGTAGAATATAATCTTCAGTTGCCAAACAAAGAAGTTAGAAGTTTTCAAGATATAGAAATTAAATTTGTGTTGACCATTGTTCAGATAAAATTGTGTATGTTTTTGTTAGTTGAATATTGTATGTGTAGTTATGTTTATTTTATAGGTATTAGAACGAGTATAGTGTTGGGTATTTAATCTCGTGGCCATATCAATATGTATAAGTTGTACAACCACTTCAACACTCAACTTAACGCATATATACGTAAAAGAGAAGTTTTTTTTTTTTTTTCCTCAGGTAAAAGAGATGCGAAGGAAGTGCAGTTCATCAACTAGCATACATCCATTATTGAGAATGAGTAATTTATTCAATATTTTTTAGTGCAGATTATAAGACTTACAACTCTTTTGATCTCTCTCACAAGATCTATAATGAGTTTTCACTCAGCTTCAAAGAGAATTACAATGATTCACATTGATTGTAATTAATGAAGGAATTTCTTTGAATGTTAAGATGTAGGTGGAGCCTTGAACTTAAAACTGAAATCCATTATTCTATTCTTAGCTCCATCTAATGTTGTTTGGTTTAAAAAAAAAAATTGACTTACAAAGCTGAGATCAATCGTTTCGTTGAAGAAACTTTACAACATTTATAAGATACATAAATTACTTTTCTCCTAACTACCATATTTTTTTAGAGTCTTTAAAAAACAAACAAACATTCATCAATACATAATTTAAATTCAATTTAAGAAGGGCGAACTGAATTAAGTTTGCATCACCTTGTGTTAAGATATGTGAGTCAGCTAATTACCAAAAATCAAACTATAATTAAGCTAATTAACAATCAGAAAATTGAAGCATATATAACAATATACAGAATTTGTTTTTAAAAGAAAATCATAGCCTGAATTTATTTTTGCTGAAAATATTTAACATCACACTGAAGAGCCAAGGTCTATGAGCAATGGCTCATCGGGGAAGCTTGTAACTTCATTTTGATAAACTTGCAGCTCGTTAAGAACTTAAGAATATTACCAATTTGTTCAATATTTATCATTATCTCCGTTATTGTTCGAATTCCCATTTTGAGGAACCCAATTCTTTTGGATTACTTTTTCTTCAACAACTTCCGATGGCAAATCAAATTCCCTACGAATTATTACTGAATAAGCTGTCGCCAGCGTTGGAATTAATGGCTTCATAAAAAGAATTTGGTCGCAGATTCTTGAGTAAGAATCGTCTAGTCCCACGAGAAATTGCATAACTTTTTCTTGCTCACTCGGCTTCTCGATTGAACATTGTGGCATGTCGATGAAGGTTGTGAGTTCATTCCATAATGTCTTTAGCTTTGTAAAGTAAGATGAAATGGAGGAGTTTTCTTGACGATGAGATGCAATTTCCTTGTAAATTTGAAATATTCTTCGAGCATTATTGGCATTGACTTGAGAACAACGTTGTTCTTGATTTGTATCTGATTCCACTAACTTATTGGCATGAAGGGCATTCTTAGCATCCTTACCTACGCAACATTTTCAAGAAGAAGAATACAAGGTTAATGCAGATCTAGTTTATCTTAGATTTAACCCAAACATAGTACACAAAAAATTAAGATCTATAGTTTTATTAATTCCTAATTTTTATTTTCTAAAATAATTAAAAGTATGTAGTCCACTAGTAGAAGAGTGTAAACGCATAAACTAAAAAAAAAAAATTTACTTGAACTCATTGGATTATGTTAGATAGAGTATCTAGATCAAGAGGTCGAATGTTTGAATATTTTCACTCTCATATGTTGCTATACTGAAAAATGTGAAATGAAGTGTTTAATCTTATTAGATAATGAGGTTTCATCCCAAAATCTAAGATTTCTTCTTCTTTTTTTTAATATAGAATCTTTAACATGTTCTTCAAAATGTCTCTTTAGATTCATCATTTTGGGATCAAATTTTATTTTCATTTTTATTGAAACTTGTATGTCTAAGTTTTATAGGCTTTGATACTCTAAATTAGATAACATTAGATTTCATCACTCAAACTAATTGATTATCACAGAAGTAGAGTTCAGTTATCTTATAAAAAGATAGTAAAGTATCTTCACTTATTCAATGTGGAGTCTTATGCTAAACTTAGTTATATATACATATAAACTAATTGAACTCCTAAACCATACAAACACTAAACCCAAAAAAAAAGAGAGCTGATAATGCCTCTTACCATTCTTATTATTGTAAGGATTGATGGGTGATTTTTTTGTTGCGTTACTGGATTGGAATTCTTTTCTTCTATGATTGTTCTTTGGTAGCATTAGCTCATAGTTGCCTAGACTATTTGTTGGAATAAACTTTAATGTAATTGTTAATTAAGAAATTAGTTGGTAGAAAATTAAGGAATTAATGGGTTTTCAATTAAGGAGACTAATTAATGAATTAGTAGATTTAACAATTAGTGAAAAATACTTATGGAAAGAACTTGGAGACCAAGTTTGTAATAGACTATAAATAGAGTGTTCCTCAATTGTGAATTGTAGAGAAAAAAATGTGAAAAGTAAGAGTAGAGAGTTTTAGAGAGAAATAACGTAAAGTATTTTGAGAATTTGTGTTTTATTGTTTTGTTTTTCGAATCTAGATCTTATACATTGGTATCAGAGCCGATGGAGAACGTAACGGGTCAAATGTCGCTGCCACGATTGACGAAGGCGAATTACGAGAATTGGAGCATCCAGATGAAAGCTCTTCTTGGATCTCATGATGCATGAGAAGTTGTCGAAGAAGGTTTTGTAGAACCAAAGGATATCGCGAATTATAGTACAATTCAAACTAAAGAGTTGAAAGAGACGCGATCGAAGGATAAAACAGCATTGTACATGTTGTTCAGTGCAGTTGATGAATCGAACTTTAAGAAGATTGCGAGTGCAACTACTTCAAAAGAAGCATGGGATACTTTAGAGAAAGTGTTCAAAGGAGCCGACCGAGTGAAGCAAGTGCGTCTCCAGACTCTTCGCGGCGAGTTGGAAAGCATAAAGATGAAGGAGTCAGAAAGCGTATTTCACTACATCACGCGTGTGCAGACGGTGGTAAATCAACTCAACCGTAATGGCGAAAAGCTAATAGATGTGCGAGTTGTTGAAAAGATTTTGAGATCGTTGAAGGATAATTTCGAGAATGTGGTGTGCGCGATAGAGGAGTCAAATGACCTTGCGAAGCTTACTGTTGATGAGTTTGTTGGTTCTCTTGAGGCACACGAGCAGCGCAAGAATAAGAAGAAAGAGGAAACGCTAGAGCAAGCACTTCAAACCAAAGTGTTAATCGAAGATGAAGAGGTACTCTATTCTAAACAATTTCAGATTAGAGGTCGTGGGCGTGAAGGTCATGGATATGGTCGTAGTAGTCAAAGCGACGATTATGATGCGGAGAAGGGACATACGAGTCAAGGGAATCGCAGAAGAGGATGCGGTCCAGGAAGAAGCGGTAGATCGAATCAATCAAATATTGAATGCTACAAGTATGGTCACTATGCGAGTGATTGTTATTTCGACAAATGCTACAATTACGGTGAAGAAGGGCATTTTGCGAGAGATTATTGTGCGGATAAAAAGGTTGAAGAAACAAGCAACTTAGCAGTAGAAAATAATGCAAATGAAGGTGTTCTTTTGATGGCACATAAAGAAGGAAGCAACAATAATGATATTGTGTGGTATCATGACTCAGGGGTAAGCAACCATATGTGCGGGCACAAGCATCTGTTCAAAGAGATGCGGAAAATTAAAGAT
>JBBMKA010000005.1:8099674-8113952 GCA_037833695.1 Sechiopsis laciniata | reverse complement strand
GAAAAAAAAACCCGCTCTCGTAAAAAAGAATATATATATATATATATATATATATATATATATATATATATACTTATATATATTATTTATAGTAGTCATTTAGGAGGGGATTTTAAATTCTCCTTAACTAACCACTTCACATCTTATTTATTCTTTAGGTAAGAAATGAGGGTACAACTTTCTTTTTCTTTTTCTTTTTCTTTCTCTCTCCCTTTATTTTTCTTTTTCTCTTTTCCTTTTTTTTTTTGAAACATTTTCCTTTACATTTTCAATTGGAAGTAAATAGCTAAATGAAATGATATCTTGATTGGTAATATATGTCAATCTTAACTAATTAAGTCTAGGTTTCTGTTAACCGTGTGATTAATTTACTCAAATTTCTATTTTCTTCAGATCATGACACGTCTCCGCAAAAGAGTAAGGTTGCGGTAATTTCAGGTGAGCTAATTTTAAATGAAGTTTAAATACAAATTATAGCCTATATTATTCTATTTTACTTTTATTGAACCAATCTCTAAATAACTTAGTTTTAGCTCTTCTCACTAAAGTTAATCACTAATAAATAGAAATCTTATGGATAATTGCATACTAAAATTGCAGGGACGGCAGCGGCGGTGTCGGCGACTGGGCTGTTCGTAATCGCAGCGGGCGTTATATGGTTTTTAAGAAGAGTAAGAGCCAAAGCTCCGGTAACCTGCGGGGTCCAGAGCAATGACAATAGGCTTTTTTAATATTCTTCTATATACTTTATCTTTCAGTTTAAATTTTTGTCACGTGTATAATTGTTGTTTAAACATTTACTCAAAAGCTATATGTTACACAATTTTGTAGATCAAATCAATTATACAATTGGTATAGTTTTATATAAATCAGTCAAAATGCTTCTTCTTTTCTTGGAGTGCCCAAACATACTCACATGCTTATAAAAAAAGCAAGGGTATTGCACTTTTTGATATAACAAAAAACAAACAGAGGCCAAATTACATTTGGAAATAAGAACAAAAAAAAAGATGGAAAATGAAATATTGATTGAATCAGCAAGGTTTTCCAATAGAGCAAGGAAGTGGGCCTGCATTTGAAGTCAGAGCTGGAACCATAGAGCCTGGAGCCACTGGAAAAGATTGAGCTCTTGTGTAAAATGGGCTGCAACTTCCCCACCCGGATTGAACAAAATATGCACCATTTAAGAACACATCTCTTGAGGATCTCCACTTCCAATCCTTCCACCCATTGTTCACTTCCCTCTTTGTAACCTGTTCATTCAAAATAGTTAAGTAACGTAGACGATTCCTTTCATTATCGATTAGTTTTCAAACAGTAGTTCATACTATTGAATAATATAGTATCAGACTTCATTAAACTCAAATAGTTATATTCGATCAAATAAAATGAAATTAGAATCAAATCAAAGATTGTAAGACCAAGGTGAATTAATTTTCTCATTGGGAATTAGATTGAGATCAAAACTTATATTATCTAATACAAAATCACATACACATAATAAAATCAAAATTGACCAAACAGGGTCATCTTTTTAAAACGAAGAAACTTATGTAATCAATTACAACGATATTTAGAACGGAGAAATGTATGTAAAAAACATACAATTACAAGTAAGAAGAATCTAGAAAAGATCAAGTGGGCAGAGTCTTCAAAATGGGTTTTTTTTTCTTTTGTTTTTTTTTTTGAGAAATATGAAAATCATTAGAAAGAAAGTTATGAGAAAATGTGTAGGTTTCGAAAAATGCAAAACTAAATCATTATTAGAGAGATATTAATCATTAATCCTTCTCTTAATTGATCTGCCTGTTTAGTACCTGCTTGGCGTTAGAATTTTGGGGAGCAACAAAGTAGTTTCCTTCACTGAAGATTGTAGGGTTTGCACTTCCACCAATGGCATACATCTTCCACTCATCATATCTATTGTTAGCAACATGGGCATAACCAAACCTAACCCTACACCATTATTAACCCAAATAAAATATAAACATTTAGAAAACGTACGTAAGAACCATACAAATACAAATATACCATTCATCATTACAACTCGACTTTCACATACCTCGGCATCCTTTCAATAAGACCCGCACCGAAGCGATTGAAGACGATGGTGACCCTCATAATTTTATCATCAGTGAACCCATCATTATGTCCAAGAAGCATCACCTATCAAAAAACAAAAAATAACCCACATTTCAAAATCAATTCCCTAATCATAACCAAATCATTTTAAAAAGGAAACATTTAAAAAAAAAAACACTGACTTTATCATGTTGGGAGAAGTAGTTATTTGAGATAGTGACAGAAGTGGAAGCATGGATGACATCAATAAGACCATCACTAGATCGAGCCAAAAAGCAATGGTCAATCCAAACATGCGAAGAAGCAAATATAGAAATAGCATCACCATCACACCCTTTACGTTTGCCAACATGCGACACAGTGTCTCTAACAAGCCCAGCTTTTCCAGGCTTACAATCATGAATACTAATCCCATGAATAATAACATGGCTCACTCCTTGAACCGTAATGCAAGGCCCGTAAGCAATCTCTACTTTCGCTCCGCGCCCATCGATCGTCTTGAAACTGTTTATCATCAGCTCGTTCTTCAGCACAATCAACATGTCCCTAGCGAACACGATCCACAATGGCTTGCTTTGAATCACCCCATAACGTAAAGTTCCAAACTTGGGGGATGAAGGGTTGTCTGATGGGTCGGTGACAACGTAAATGGTGCCGAATTTTCCACCAATTGCGTCCTTGCCGTACCCCACCGCACAGTTGGCTAGGGCTTGGCGGTTCTTGGCCCAATTGGAGCTTGCTCGCCAGCACGAGTCGATTGCGTTCATGTTTTTCTTTGGTGGGGTGTAGTAGTCTTGGAGGGAGGAGTTGATGAATGAGAGAATGATGATAAGAGTTAGAAGGTGGGAAATAGTGGAAGCCATGGTTGAAACTTGAAGTGTGGTTTGGAGTTGAGCAACATTTGAAGGACTTATATATGGTTTGAGAGTAAAGAAAAGTGGAGCTCACGATCTAAGAAGGAGATTTAGTCACTCAATTTTGTTTTTGTTAAACGTGGCTGCACGGCTTTAGTTGGGTTTACTTGTTCAAGTTAGATATATTGTATTGTATATTAAGGTGCTGCAATATTATATTGGGCAAGATACATGCCAATGGGAGTATAGAGAATTTTTGTGTAATTATTTATTGAATGTGTCCAAGGAATTTGTGTGTATTTTTTTTTAGATGAAGAGAGTTTGTGTAGTTGCTCTTAAGAGTGGACTATTGATTATTTAAGAGATATTTCTATAATTTTATGGGTCGGTTTAATTAACTCGAAATTTATTTTAGTGCACGTTGGCAATCTATCATTAATTAAGTATTAAGTTTTATATTTAAACAAAAAAATATATAATTAGCTAGTATAATTCTTTCACTTTAAAATGTTAATTTATAATTAAAAAAAAAAAACAGTTTTCACCAATAAAAACAATATTTCAATCCACACTCATGTGTTTGAATCTCTAGCAATTCTAGAAGTAGAGGTGCAAAATTCAACTTATATAAATTAGGACTCGCACGCTTGAGTAGGTTATATTAACAACCTGTTAAGGGACGACAAACCTATTCAAATTTTCACAATGATGTTATATTGTTCACTTTGAGCCTAGGCCCTCATGGATTTGTTCTTGGACTTCTCTCAAAAAGCTCATACCAATAGAGATGTTTGTTTTCTCTTATAAATCCAAGATCTATTCCTTATTTAACCAATGTGGAATTCTACAACATTTTATTTGTATTCCCAACACAACCAAAATTTACTTAGTAGATATCAATCTTAAAATTTATCTCTTCTTAATAACCGATAAATATAGGAATTAAAGGAAAACGGTGAGATCATCATCACTCTCTATTTTTTAGAGAGACACTATCTCTAGCATGCATGAGCGATCGTGAGCACCTTTTGTAAACATCCAAAGACAGAAATAAGGAAATTTACTAACATGCATGTAAATTTAGAATAAAATAACCCAAATACATTGTACATCTTTCAAAACAAATATACAACCAAAATCGAATATTTTTACTTTTGAAATTCAATAATTCTTACTTTTTAGTCTTTATATATTTTTTAGTTTACTTCTATACTTATTTTCTTTTAAAAAAAATAAATGTATGTGAAAATGAAATATTTATGATTTAAAATTAGTCTAATTATTATTTTAGTTGACATTACTCTATGTAATTTACCATTTTGTTACCTAAAAAGGTTAAAAGTGTTCAATTTTAAAATATAAAAAATTAAGTTGGAGAGTTTTCTTATCTCTCTCACTTGTAACCTTTTTATATGTTGGTTACATACTTGTTATCAATATACTATTTTTTCCCCTTTTTTAATAGCATTTGGGTACTTCCGTACATAATGACAAATAACCACTTATGAGGTCTAGAATTAAATATTGTATGCTTCGTCGTTGACCAAATTAAATAAATACACGTTTACTTAATCGAATTTATTAAATTAACTGCACATCTTTTGCTTCCCGACCATACCTCTTCTGAGACTTTACAGAGATGGGTTTCTATTTTGGTTTTTTATTTGTTAATTTGTTAATTTAAAGGAGTCTAAGTTCTAAAGAAGTGGCAGGCCGACATTCTTTGTATTTAGCCAATAAGACTTATTCTTACCATGAAAGTAGCAAAATGAAGTTTGGGTTATATGAAAAATAATTATTTAAGTTTTAGATAAATTGTAAGAATATTTAAATAATTAAATTTAATAAAACAATACTAGAATAAGGTTTTTTTTTTTTTTTTAAATATCAAATTTTAGCATTCAATATTTTAATTTTGTCAACTCTTCAAAAATATTTTATACATAATAAAATATTCTAACTTTTATTATGTTCAATCAATTTCATTTGATTGTTTTTAAACTATTTTCAATCATTTAAATTTATTGAAATTATTGATTTGTGAGTTAGAATATTACAAAGGAGTGACAATTTTATTATATTTGAATAAGTTTTTACTATAATTACATTCTTTCTTAATTTTTACCAATCTCTTTCCTTTTTTTTTTTTTTTAATGATTCATGAAAAATCCAAACTATGACTCTTTGCTCCATAATTTTTAATTGGAAAACTTTCAGCTTCCGTAGTTTGGTTCCTCCTTGTATACGTCTGGCTACGCTAATATTTTAAAATAAAATAATTATAAAAAAAAAAGATCGTTAGAATGTATATGCCAATACACACATATATATTAAAGGAGAAACTAAGTAACATATCTATAATCTTAAAAAAAAAAAAAACATACCTATTAACAGAAATTCAACCAAGAGTAAACATACATTTCAAAATCAATTAGTAATAAGAAGAATAGTTCACATATCTTATAAATCGTTAGAATATCCCTTTAATTTTGGACCAGAGTTCCTCGACAAAAAGACCATATGATAATACAAACAAAAACAACACGTCAATTTAGAAAACCCATTTCATTGATATATGACACCAAATCAATACAACCCAATAAAGAATACTAAAAATAACAAATCTTAGAGTGATATTTTTTGCTCTCTTATGCATAGCCACACATACCATAAACGCACAAGCTACCTCTATTACACTTATTGTTACATCCTCCACAATGGTTCCTATTAAACATAGGATTCACACACTTCCCATTGCAGCATATCTCCGAGTACCTACATCTCTTCCTGCACCGCCCACAATTGTATCTATCTGTCTTCAAATTCACACACTTTTTTCGGCAACAGTCACGCCCCGCACTCCCTTTCGCACCACACACCCTTATGTTCCTGTCGCATGTCAATGCCGCCTGGTAATAAGGCCTAAATCCGTAAGAGTAGAACCCCCTCAGCCCCCGAAGCGAAGAAGTTAGCTTCAAATTTTCCAGTTCATCGTCGTCTTTTTTGGCTGCATGAAAAGTCGAAAAGCATGCAAACAAGGCCACAACAAATAGAAGTTTTACAAAACACTTCATTTTTTTTGGGTATGAGTAAATATTAGTATTGAGAGAAGAATGGTTTGGGATTGAAGGGAGTTAGATGGGTTTATATATATGTTGTAGTTGATGGAAATTATGATAGTGGATGAGTCCAAAACAGCGACCATTAAGAATTGGATTAAACCGTGTTAGGCTTTTCTTTTAGTCCACGTGGCTTTCGTGTTGCAATTTGAATTAAAAGACGCTTCACAAGCACTAATCTATGTCTTTATTTCTTAATTGTTTTCTTTCTTTGACCTTTTCTTAACTCATCAGTTTTATATTGTTTGAATTTCTTGAACTTTTTTTGCTCTTTTCACACACTTTTTCGATTTCCATGCATTGATTTGCTTATGTTATCATCTCTCTTCATTTCCTTTCTCTCTAATGAGAGGAATCATAATATGAGGTTTCATCTCATTACTTAAGGCCACTGCTTTTTCATGGTATTTTTTTTAATTCACAGATCAGCTTGAGTTAGATCTAAATTTTCTTTTATTGAATTGAATATCAGTTTGATTTTCACGAGTTTTTTTTATTGCATATCAAATAGTATGAAATTTTATTTGAGAGGAGTAGCTCACTTATCTTTTAGATATGTTTAGAGGTGATCTCTTCATTTTTCTAAAGTGAAATCCTCAACTCACTTTATTCAACAACTTTTCTCCAACAAATTTGAGTAGTTCATTTATCTCATTAAAACATGTTCCTTTTAGATAGCATCCTCGTTAAGTTCATCCAATTTTTTTTAGACAGAACATTAGTTTAAAATTTTATAAATTTTGATATCATATTAAATAAACACGAATTGCTATATTTCAAAATCAATTGATAATAGGAGAGAAACTCATATTTCTTCCTATTTTCTAATGTATAATCCCCAATGAGGTTAAAGATTATTACACTTTTAATTTAATCTCACCTTTGAGAACGAGAAAACAGAAAAGTTTGAGATCATAACCTTTTTAAAAAGAATTAAAAAATGTAGTTAATTACTAATATAAAAATAATCTTCAGTTTGTGCAACGTCGTAGATGGTATACTCCTTTCCCATTAAAACTTATATATACTAAGTTATAAACATGGATCATGCCCATATAATATATGTACATTCATTGGTTATTATTATTTTGTTTTTGGGAAAGAAGGCAGAGGCAGCGGCCGAAAAATACGGTTCAAGAAAATTGAACTTGAGTCAATTAGTTATAAAACCACCTTCACATTTGCCTCTTAGCCAAATTATTGAAATTGTCAAATCTGAAACCTTATACCTACTTTTGCTTTTGGATATGATAACTAAATTATGAACGTTGACCCATTATAATGCAAAGAATAGTTATAACACAATTCTCAAAATATAACAAGTTTTCGTAAGATGAGAACACTTACCCTCTTATCTTCACGAGCACGGCTCGAGAATAACTTTCTCATTCTATTTCCGCCACCAAAAATAATTCTCGTGACCAAGACATGCAAATAATCTTCGGTGCCACCCTGTGCAACAGATTTCAAATCATAGATTACAGAAATGATGAATTTATCCATGGTAGTCACTTTTTTAAAAATTAATTTTCTAGAAATGAACTCATTTTATTGTTTTTTTAATTCAATCATATATGGGACTTGAACCCTTAACAAACTAGTTACCTTGTTATACATGATGCCACTGGCCCATGAGTACCACTCCTTTTTGTGGCTCATCCCACTGTTGGCGAAAGTTATCATGTACATTGAGTCAAAATACTATTTTTAGCAAAGTTTTCGTATCTTATTTTCGATACTTTTACCAAATTTTAAAATTGATTCTTCTAATGAGATTTTTATTATTTTTTTTGTAAAAAATTATTCTCTATTGACTTTCAATTTATAAAAAATTTTAAAAAGTTTTATATTGTGTCATTATATTAGAATGATCATTAGTATTAAAATTAAGATTTATAATAGAGACTAATTATAAAAATAATTGACAATTGATATAATTATCAAAATAATTTACAATTGATATAATGGGTAGTAACTCCATTCACAAAGCCTTGGTCACAAATGATCATATAAATTTAAACAAAAACCAACATCAACTCAAAACAAATCAATTAATTCATTTTGATAGAAGAGCTTCAACTCTTACCCCTTTCATTAAACAACACAATAAAGAATAGAAAAAAAAAAAAAAAAAAACAACAACAACAACTAACAATATTTAAGCATAGCCACACATTCCATAGACACACAAGCTACCTCTACTACACTTATTATTACAACCTCCACAATTGTTCCTATTAAACATAGGATTCACACACTTTCCTTTGCAACATGTCTCCGAGTACCTACATTTCTTGCCGCACCTTCCGCAATTATATCTATCATTCTTTAAATCCACGCACCTCTTCTTGCAGCAGCTACGCCCCGGGCTGCCTTCGGAACGACACACCTTTATGTTTCTATCGCATGTCATTGGCGCTTTGTAAGGCCTAAACCCATACGAGAAAAAGCCCCTTCTCCCCCTAAGTGAAGATGTTAGCTTTAAATCTTCCAATATTTCATCCTCTTTGGATGCATTAGACACCCAAACAGATGCAAATAAAGTCACCACAAACAATAGCTTTACAAAATACATCATTAATTTTTGGGTTTGGATTAGAGAGAAGAATTATTTTGGGATTGTAGAGAAGAAGAATGCTGTATATATATAGTGGATGAGTCTAAAACAGAAACCATGAGGAATTGGATCAAAACGTGTTAGGTTTTCTTATTGTGTATTAGGCAAGGAATTAAGAAAGGTAAATAGGCACTAACATTTTTATTTTATTAATTTTGTTCTGACTTCTTTGACCTTCTCAATATTTTTATATTATTTGAGTTTTCAGACCCTAACTTTATTTTTCTTCCCTCCTTACTTTATATATACTTTTTCTGACCTGGCAATTTATATGGTGCACGTATTTGAGTTTTCTTTTCACGCTTTAAATTTTTTGTTATTAACTTCTCTTTCTTTCTTCTGCAATGTATGGGTTAAATATTAAAATTAGAGTTTTAATACCTAATTTTATCTTTACCAATTTGATCATTGAATTGTTCAATATTGTTCGATTTAATTGAAGGGGGAATAATTATGGGTTTGGCTTAGTGATAAAATAAAATGTGGGGAATGTAAGAGATGATTTACTTAGTCCATCCTAACCACATGTTTAAAAATTAATTTTTTACAAATTTTCTTTCAACCAAATGTTGTAAAATTAGATGATTTACCCTATTAAATAATAGGGTCTTCGACCTCAAAATTAATGAACAATAAAGAGAGTAACTCATATTTCTTATAAAAATGTTAAAAACTCCTTACCTTTCTTATGTGGAACAAATGCCACCCAAATGCCACAAGGTGAGTATATCGAACATGTCTTGTAAAAATAGGCAAGGTGTTGATGCCGAAATTTGGTATTTGAAGTCAACGGTGAATTTATACCTCTTTGGGATGAATACGTGTAAAAAAAAAAAAAGATCTAGATACGCTCGTGTGATGTGAGAATGTAGTTTCTATGGTTGTCAGAACTTACCTCTTTTATCTTCGTTTGAATTTTGATAGAGAGGTCGTACGTGATCTTCTCTCTCATTTTCTTGAATAGATAGAAAACAATGGATAGAAAGGCCAAAATGGATATATTTTGTTGTGAAGATAGGGAAGATAGGGCCTAGGGTTTGAGGTCCTGGGGCTCGAGGTCTAAAGCCTGGGGCCTGGGGTGAAGGTCCTTCCCTCTGAAGGTTTGGGGTCGAGGCAAGCTCAATCCACTTGAGCCCAAGGTCAAGTGGGTGGGTCAAACCACCAATCCCGTTTGGGACTTGAGGCTTGGGCCATCTTATCTTTGGCTTGTTAGGTTTCATAGGCTTAATTGAGTTTGTGGGCTTTATTAGGTCTCGACCACGAATTTCCTCTATAACACATGGTATGCATCAGTAGAAAAACAATTTAACCTACCTAAGGATACTTTTATTCGAACATTGTAAAGTCATTTTTGATCTTCCGAACACTTTTCATTAATAGGTACGGGTGCCTAAAATCTCATTTCCAATTATAAGAAAAATGTTACAAGCACAAACCTCATCACTACCAAATACTGTTCAGTTTAGGTAATTAACTAAATTGAGATGGTGACCACGACATCATAGGCAAAAACATCATAAACTTAGAAAACCATTTATTCATTGATACATATGCGTGTACATAGGAAATTAACCAATGTGAATAAAATGAACTCTTAACTAATAATATAGGAGCTCAACTTCTACCCCTTCATAATAAACAAACCATATCAACGAAACAATAAAACAGTGTAGAAATTCATAATTAAAGTTTCTGGTAGCAGTCATCACTTGTGCGTAACCGCACATCCCATAAACGCACAAACTACCTCTACTACACTTATTGTTGCAGCCACCACAATGCTTCCTCTTGAACATTGCATTTCTTGCCGCACTTCCCGCAGTTGCATCTGTCCGTCTTCAAATTCACACACTTGCTTTTGCAGCAGTCCGCCCGGGGCTGCCTCTAGCTCGGCACACCTTTACGCTCCTATCGCATGTCATTGCCGCATGGTAAGGCTTAAACCAATATGAGAGTTAAATATCGATTTCCAGATTCGAACCTGTGACCATGAAGTTGAAAGGGATTAACACCCAATCAAGATAAGTTTCATTTAAAGTGGTTTTAAACAAGAAGAATCATTATAAAAAAAAATGAAAATTAAGAAACAATATTCGGTTGAATAATTATTTATGTTTATGATGAAATTAATAATTATGAAGAAAAGTTTAATAATTAGAACGAGAAAATTAAAAATGATTATGAAATGAACAAAAAAATATTTCTAAATAAGTAACAGATTATAGAGAAATTATTCTCAATTGTCTAAATATTTATAAGAGAACGAATTTCTTGTAATTATTCTAATTATTCATATCCTAATCATCCCCTTAATGAGGCGTGGAATTTCATTCTCAAAAAAAAAAAAGAAAAGAAAAAAAGAGGCGTGGAATTTTGCGCGCGGTTAGATCCAAATCTTAAAATTTATTACTTCTAATAAGGATTAGTTATAAAAATAAGGTTGATTTCATATATATATATATATATATATAAAATTTTGATTGAAATAATTAATTTTGTAGATTTGATTAGGATAATTAATTTAATTTGATTCAATCGGTTTTTGTCTTATTTTAATTTTATTTTTCTCAAATATCGGCATTCATAAATTTTTTTTCCCTTTTTTTTATTAGTTATGAAAAATCCCGTATTTTCAAATTCAAAAATAACAAGGCTGGCGGTGGAACTTAGTTTATCGAATCTTAACTTTTTATAAGAAATTATGACTACCCTAGCTTTAAAATGGAGAACTTTTCTATAATGTTTTGTTATGCATGTTTCTTTTATTTTTATTTATTTTTCTTTTATATATATGAAAAAAAAACTTTTTTAGTCATTAGATTTGGGGTTTAGTTTTAGTTCGGTCCCTATATTTTCAAAGCGAACACTTTTACTTTTGATATTTCAATAATTCTCATTTTTTTTATCTTTATGTTTCAAAATTGAACATTACCCATGTCATTTCAATAACGTTCACATTTACTCCATATGTGTTTTTTAAGTTTATTTTTATATTTAATTTTAAAAAATAAATAAATTCATTCAAAAGTAAAATGATCAATTTATTAATATATTGAAAGTTAATTATTAGTCTAGTCAACATTACGTTATATAACTAACAGTTTTGTTATCTTAATGACTTCCAAACATAAATCAGATCCAAACTTAAAGATTATTTCTCTAAATACAAACTATTTTTCGAAATAAAAATGCAATGGAAAAATAATCATGGATGATAACTTAATTTACTTACTATCAGCTTATCATGAGAACCATAATTAAAAAACAAATCATGGTAAAAGAAAATAAATCTTTTAGTTGTTTTTGGGCAATTTTATATATATATATATATATATATATATATATATAATTTATTTAATAAAATAAAATAAATAAAAATATTTTTTTCTTTTTTCTTTATTTTTTAGTACAAAGTTTGATAAATCTATAGAAAAATATTTTTTTAATTCTTAGGTTTGGGGTGTAATTTCTATGCTTCAAAATTGAATAATTTACCCTTGAATTTAAATAATGATCGATTTTTGTCATTCAAATAACGAAAATGTTAGTTATATAATGTAATGTTAACTAAAATAATGATCGGACTAATTTTAAATATTAATATATCGATGAAATTCTTAGTTTAATTTTGACGTAAATTTAATTTATAAAAGAAACTGGTATCGAAATACCAGATAAAAATGTTTAATTTTGAAACATGAAGACCAAACTACTCCACACCGACCAAACTAACCAAGCTAAAACTAAACCCTAAATGTAGTGACCAAAAACTTAGTTTTCCTTATATATATTTTTTTCCTTTTTTCTATAACGTATCATTTTTAAGAAAAACAAAGAAAACCTTATTTATTTTTATATATAGTCAGAAACAAGGCTAGAATTTAGGGGGATTGAAAGAATAAGAAATTAAATGGAAGTCCGTAGTAGAAATTTTAACTGATTTTTTTCTTCTTTTTTTTTTTGAATGTATCTACGGGAATTCGAACATGAGTTCAAAGGAACAATCTGAAAATTCAGTTCATCCTTTAAACGATCAAGCTTCAATGCCAATCAATTCAAATTAAATTGATCGGAACCAATGAAATTGATTAAAACAATAAAATTAAAATATCTATTATGTATGAAATAAGTTCAAAAAGTTGCTAACCACTATAATTAAAATATAGATGTTAAAATTTGCTAGAAGGGAGGATTGAACCTCTTAATTATAAAACCATACACCATCACTTGTGGCCCGTCAACTTATTATCATTTGTCTCCACAAGCACATTGCTTCTTTATTTATTGTTTATAATCTGTCTTTGACTTTCTCTCCATTTTATAATAATTTTGTACTTTTCTCACTTAGGGATGATCTTTTCTTCCCTCAAATTCCTTATCTTGCTTTACGTTTCTTTGACTCTATAATTTTTTATGATATTTGTGTTTCCACACACACTTCTAGAATTTCGTGCATTATTTCTCCATTTCTAATTCCTTCTTCTCTCACTCTCTCGCAATTAGTCAATATTTTTTTAGCAACTCTTTGCATGGCTGTTTTTTTTTTTTTTTCTCGATTTCAACCACAACCGCAATTAGTCATCTCATTCTTAATATATTTTTACCTCTTTCAAGCTCGTTGGTCCTTGATTATTTTTTTTCAAATTAATGGTACGGTTAATTTCATGAATAATATTTTAAAACCAAGAGTGACAAGAAAAGTTGTTGGATATTTTTAATCAACTTTATAATATTCAATAAATATATATAGTCAATAATTTGATTTTAGTTTTGGTCGACACCAGGAAGGAAACAGCACGTGAGTTGTTGAGTTTGGGAAAATAGGAAACAATGATAAAAAAAAAAACCCTAAAGAAAAAGAAGGTGATAGTTGGAGTGGTTGTAGAAACAAAAGAAATTGAAACGTATTAAGCTTTGGTAACGCTAATTAAGATGGTTGGCGTGTGAAAATATAAAATTAATGGGACGACCAAAACCTAATCTTCACGTGGAGGGCCAACACACTTGCATTATTTAACTTTAACAATTGAGTTCTTCAAAATACAAAATCAACTTAGATTAGGATCGAGCAGTAAAGTTTCGCATGAGAGACTAAAAAATGGTACTTATTTGAATACTTTTATCTATTTTATTTTTTGTTTGTGGTTAATAATTCATCAACTTTTAAAATGTCAAGTAGGTACATGAGATTTCTATTTCTTGTTCATTAATTCGATTACATATACAAAATTTTCTAAAATTAACAAACATATTATAAATAGAATTGATTTTTATGGATTAGATAATAAATAAGGTGTTGTATTTATGGCTAAAAAGAACAAAAGTAATAGTGGAATTAAATTAAGGATATCGACATTAAATATTTGGCCATAAAAAACATGTTAAAGATAAGAAAGTACCTCAACTTAAATTGCACTAGGCTACAGGCTCTTTCTTCTCGTGATTTACTTCCAAAAGCCCAAGTTTTGGATCAATCGATTGAAATGTGAAATTTCTTCCTAAGAAGAGGAAATCCCACAAGTGGGCAGCTATTTCTAATGCTCTCTTACTTTTACTACTGTTTTCTTTAAAAAAAAACATAAACACATGTTATATATATATATATA